>JAUMHQ010000296.1:3423186-3440878 GCA_032361165.1 Enteromius paludinosus | reverse complement strand
GGTCTGGCAGGGATTGTAGGTGATGGAAATGAATAACTAGCTCCCTCTCCACCTTCAATACCATGACTGAGGTGAGACCCTTGAGCGCTTGGATGGGTTAAAAATATTTTTTAGATATTTTAATAACTTTATGAATATATAGGTAAACATATATGTGCATATATGTACAGTACATCTAATATAGGAAAAGGGCCAATTTTATATATGTCACATATATGTATGCATATTTTAATAATATATAGGTAAACATATGGGTGAACATATATGTGCATATATGTAAATATAATATAGGAAAACGGCCAATTTGAAATATGTTACATATATTAAAAACCTATATTAAAACATATATGTTTATATAGGTTTTTTTCCGTGTGGGTGCACATGTAACGGAGGCCAGCAATTAAGTGCTGTGCAGGTAAACCTCACTCCGCTGATCTCAAAAAAAAAAAAAAAAGAAAGAAAGACGCTCTAGCGAGTGACTCTAGAGATAATGGCCTTTAGCCTCTTTGTTAGAGCGCCCGCCTCCCATGCCAGAGACCTGGGTTTGAGACCCCGCTTGGAGCGAGGACGAGTCATGGTGGAAACGGACCCAGGGGGGTTACACACACAGAGAGAGGAAAAGGACTAAAAACTCATTAACAGCGCACACCCTTATTAAATTAACCACAGCATGAAATACGGTAAAATAATGTATTGCACATGGATAAACTGCTGTGCTGTAAAGTCACATCTAATTATGAGTAATTTCTTGAGCACCAAATCAACATATTAGAGTGATTTCTAAATGATCATGCTGACAAATCAGCTTTTCCTCACAGGAATAAATTAGATTTTAAAATGTTGCACCACATTTTAATTTATATAATGCTGAAGCACTTTGGTAGGGTCAGGCGAACATACTGTATACTGTTTCATAATGAAAAGAGGATCATAGTAAGCTGTCTCTTTTCTGTTATGACTGACTACCTCCATTAGTAAGTGCTCTTTTTTTTTATTCTTTTTTTTTAAAGAGGTCTTACTGAGATAATAGCTGCACAGTATCTTGCTCTTCTGAATTTTTTACATCTTTGTGCCTTGCCTCTTTAAATCCTCTGTTAGGAGTCTTGGTACATAATTAATGCGATGCCTATTTAACATGCTTTAAACATTTAAAAGCATGTCCCCACCCTCAACTCACATTTGGAGGGAAATTTGGAGATATCAATAGCCTTGCAGCTGGTAAATTAAAAAAAGCGCTCTCACTTTACAGCAAACTCAAGTGGAGTCATTGCATTATTCCATTTTTCACAGTCCCTAGGGGCCTGCTTTTCTAAATGTGGCCGATGAAGTTTCATGAGCCTTTTGCTTTATGGTACAACTGGCTCAGACTTAGCTGATCAAATGACTTTTAGAAACAGTGGTCACACTATATATGTAATATGTGGAACAATCACACTATAATATGAAATACTGCAGAAATACTGGACATAAATTAGCAAGAAATACTGTCAAATCAGCAAGTACTATAAAACGATAATCCTTTATAATGCAGTAAAGTATCATATCTTTTTGAAGCTGTTAAAGATAAAACTCTAAATAGCATGGAAAAACTAAATTATCACGTGCCACGGTATGTCGCCTGGTTAGGACACAGCGTAAACATACAGTACACTCATCTGCCATTTTATTAGGTACACCCGCCCATCTCACTGCAATTTGTACACATTTTATGAGGTGGCTAATTTGCTCAAATTCATATGTTATGAGTTGCCAATTGGAATGAATTTGTCCGAAAGATCTGTACGAATGGTCATGTTGGGTATAGTTGTTTTGCTGCCAATCACATGGCAGCACCTACAGTAAGAGCGTTTAGGCATGTAATCATGGGCAAGACAATATGCATTAGAAATGGAAAGAAAGGTGACAGGCAGGTTTGAGAATGTCAGAGATTACTGGTCTAGCAGGATTATCACACACAACCAACTCTATGGTTTAACTGAGAATGGCACGAAAAGGAAAAATGTCCAGTGAGCTGGGTGCCACTTTGTCAGAACTTAAAACTCACCAAAACTGAACAATAGAAGGAAAAAGGCTGCCTGGTGTGATGAGTCTCGACATTTTGCTGTGGCATTTGGATGGTAGGGTCAGAATCTGGAATAATTATATCCATCTTGCCTTGAATCAATGGTTCAGGCTTTTCAGGTGTGGTAATGGTCGGGATATTTTCATTGCACACTTTGGGCCCTACACTACCAAAAGAGGGCAAAGGGGCAAAAGGCAAAAGGGGTTCCAAACTCGGTATTTTTGGCCAATGAATGTATATTTTATGACATATTAAAATATAAACCAAAATATTAGTTAAAAATAAACTATGCTTTTCTTAAAGCTACCTATATAATTAATACTGTCAATAAAGTTAATGAGAAATCACACAGTCTACTTTTCCAAATACTTTTCCCCTTATTGCATAAGCAAATTATAGTTGATTTGATTCCCTCTGACAGGACTGATTAGATTAATATATCTGGTTAATTGAAACCAGATATTTTAAAAACAGTCGAGGATGATATAAAATCTTAATCTAATTCATTCACGTTTGAGAAGGAATTAATCTTAAAGTCTCCACTATTGAGTCCTTAAGAATCAGAAATCCTATCTGACAGCCATCCAGGCATTCTGCTGGTTGGAAGACAAATGTTTGAGTAAGATTTAAATTTCTGCCAGCATCTCCTCCTATGAGGCAGAATGATTGGGAGACTGCAGTACGCGGGTCCGCATTCATTTGCATTGTAAGACAAACAGGAAATGAGATAAATTAGATTTGTGTCACAGCTCAGTTGAAGCAATGGATGAGAAATTGAGTGGAAGGAAGGAAAGATAGAAAAGTCAGAGAAGACAAGGAGAGAGAAGTGGTAACAGACGTTATTGTCGGCTTCACCAACTCCATCAGGAAGGTCTCCAACCTTCATCATTACTCTGATATCTCCACCCTTCCGGTCTAAAAGAGAGTGTTCAACACTGTCTATCTTTAATAGCAGGCGACGATTTGACCACTATATCAAATTAATCTGATTATCAAGACTGAACACTAACATAACTAATATAACACATTCTAGATCTGAATTAATGAAATATTCTTATTAAATACTTTGTTCTTTACATAGTTGAATGTGCTGACAACAAAATCACATAAAAATTACAAATGGAAATCAAATTTATTAACCCATGGAAGTCTGGATTTGGAGTCACACTTAAAATAGAAGCGGAAAAACACACTACAGGCTGATCCAACTTTGATGTAATGTCCTTAAAACAAGTCAAAATGAGGCTCAGTAGTGTGTGTGGCTTCCACGTGCCTGTATGACCTCTCTACAATGCCTGAACATGCTCCTGATGAGGTGGTGGATGGTCTCCTGAGGGATCTCCTCCTAGACCTGGACCTGGGGAGCATCCGCCTCCTGGACAGTCTGTGGTGCAACGTAGCGTTGGTGGATGGAGCGAGACATGATGTCCCAGAAGTGCTCAATTGGATTCAGGTCTGGGGAACGTGCGGGCCAGTCCATAGCATCAATGCCTTTATTTTGCAGGAACTGCTGATAAACTCCAGCCACAAGAGGTCTAGCATTGTCTTGAATTAGGAGGAACCCAAGGCCAACCGCAGTGGCATATAGTCTCACAAGGGGTCTGAGGATCTCATCTCGGTACCTAACGGCAGTCAGGCTACCTCTCGTGAGCACAGGGAGGGCTGTCCAGCCCTCCAAAGAAATGCCACCCCACAGCATTACTGACCCACTGCCAAACCAATCATGCTAAAGGATGTTGCAGGCAGCAGAGCTTTCTCCACGGCGTCTCCAGACTCTGATCTTGTCTGTCGTATGTGCTCAGTGTGAACCTACTTTCATCTGTGAAGAGCACAGGGTGCCAGTAGCGAATTTGCCAATCTTGGTGTTATCTGGCAAATGCCAAATGTCCTGCATGGTGTTGGGCTGTAAGCACAACCCCCACCTGTGGACCACCCTCATGGAGTCTGTTTCTGACTATTTGAGCAGACACATGCACGTTTGTGGCCTGCTGGAGGTCATTTTGCAGGGCTCTGGGAGTGCTCCTTCTTTTCCTCCTTGCACAAAGGCAGAGGTAGCGGTCCTGCTGCTGGGTTGTTGCCCTCCTAAGGCCTCCTCCAGGTCTCATGATGTACTGGCCTGTCTCCTGGTAGTGCCCCAATGCTCTGGACACTACGCTGACAGACACAGCAAACCTTGCCACAGCTCGCATTGATGTGCCATCCTGGATGAGCTGCCCTACCTGAGCCACTTGTGTGGGTTGTAGACTCCATCTCATGCTACCACTAGAGTGAAAGCACCGCCAGCATTAAAGTGACCAAAACATCAGCCAGAAAACATAGGAACTGAGAAGTGGTTTGTGGTCACCACCTGCAGAACCAGTCCTTTATTGGGGGTCTCTTGATAATTGCCTATAATTTTCACCTGTTATCAATTCCATTTGCACAACAGCATGTGACATTGATTGTCAATCAGTCTTGCTTTTTTAAGTGGGAAGTTTGATTTCACAGAAGTGTGATTGACTTGGAGTTACATTGTGTTGTTTAAGTGTTAGGGAGGTTAGGGATGTTTTATATTGTTATGACATGGCAGACCATGCAAGACAAAACTGCTACTCAAAGATAAAAATAAAGAACAAATGCAATCATGAGTATTCATGAGAACATGCAGTTAAAATCATGCTAAATCAAGGCCACCGTACCTGCCGTTATTTTTTATTTTTTTCTTTCATTACAATTCTCATTTGTCACCTTGGCAGGGACGCATTCTACTCTAGGATGATGAAAAAGCCAGGTGAAATTCATTGTTTGTGCAGGAGGAGCTCAAGGACAAAAGTGGGTGTGTGTTTCTTGGGTTCTGTACAAGCTGAACTCACCATTTTCAATGTTGTTGGCTTTATATGAAAGGATTCATAGGGGAACAGAATTGAAAGAAAAAAGGGGGATAAAAAGCAATACAGTACAGCATTGGATGATTGTAACTTAAAACAGGAAAAGCCACAGGCAATGACAGACAGAAATATATTATTCTTCAGAAAAAGCGAAACAAAAACATATATATATATATATATACACATACACACACACACACACACACACACACACACACACACACACACAAATTTATGTTAATTAATTAATTTTAATTTAATTTATCAAGTGACAGTATACACATTTACAATGCTGACAATTGGCTTTGTCACCTCAGCACATTACATTATAAAATATATTAAAATAGACAACAATATTAAACTCTAATAATACTTCAAAGTATTAGTGTTTTCAATTTTCATTTCTTTTGCAAATAACAAGCATAAGAAACTACTTTTAAAAACCTTAATAAACTCTCTAACCCCAGGCTTTTGAACAGTATAGTGTTTCTTTTTAAACAAGCTATTTAAAAGGCATAAAGGGTTTGAGGGCTCTGAAAAATAGCAGATAAAGTTTTAGTTACCCCATATCCTCAATATGTCTATCTATATAACATATAAAAATTACATCAAATGAGTCACAATATATGTGAAAACCACCTGGATGACCTACTACATCTGCTGAGATTCTGAAATGTGCTCATGATAGCAGATAAAACTTTACGTTAAGACCATGGGAAAGTAGCTACATTCATACACAGTTAACATCACAGTTCACAGTTAACAAGTTTTTTTTATTTTAAAGGTAGAAAAGTACTTAATCAAATGGAGTACAGAACTTTGCTTTATCTGCACTTTGCACTGCATTCCCAGAATTGAAACTGTCTATTTATTAACGTTTAAAAATATTTGATGTCTACAGTCAAGCTGACAGACTAAAGCAACACAAGTGAACACACTATATGGGGTCTTGGGAAAAAAGTGTGATGTGTTTCACAGAAAGATTTAAGATTGTTTCTTTTCTTGGCTTCTATAACTGCTGGCTCTCCTTCTCCTTGAAACCTGTCGGCAGTGATATAACATCATGAGTCAGGCATCCTGAACTCCTTATATACCTGAAAAACACCTGCAGTGGTTACGAGAGCTGCCCTCATTTCCAAAACTTTCCAAAACTGCAGCATAGGAAAAACTAAACAACACTAAATACTACAATAGTGCTGCAGTCATTAATTGGTAATATGGGAGATTTTCTACGGCAGAGAAGATGTTAGTGGTAAGTTTTCACTGTGGTGTGTAACAGCTGAAAGAATAGCCGACTCGAGCTGTGTGTCACATTCAGTTCAGGGGGAAACATGGAGCAACACAAAGCCTGCTGGACCAAAAGCTCCCTTTGATCCGCTCTGTGCATCTGCTGTTCTGTTTCATGTGCAAAGCAGCGGCCATGTGTCCCCACTTCATATCATGTTTATAAAGCTGTACTTTGGTGAAACAAAACAAAAGGCCACCCACACGCACTCATTTGATCTGTTTTATTTTAAAAGTGGGCTTGATTTCAGAGCACCCTTTCCGTGCTGTTTGCAGCTTTATATTAACAACATATATATATATATATATTCTAAAATAGTCACATACTATGAAAATAGTAGTGTTTTTGTTATTCTGTATAAATTTGTTATTCTGTAAAATTCTGTAAAACCTTAAAGTACCATTCAGGTCTATTTAATCACCTGCAAGACCACATGAACATAAAATCAATGACCAACAAGAATGCAAACAAGATGAATAAGTAACTCAACATTGATGGGAGGGAAACCAATGTCATTTATGAATGGATTTTTAACATTAATGGGAAGATCAATTTCAAGCTTTATAAACAATGCACAAAAACTGCTCTTTTGAACTGTATTTTAATTAGAAATCACAGAATTTTAGAAATGACTGATAATAACTAAGTTTCTAGAGCACAAAATCAGTATGCATAATCATCAATAATTTCCGAAGGATCATGCGACACTGAAGACTGGAGTAATGAATTGAAAAAGTAGCTTTGCAATCACAGTGTGACGGAGGAGACGGAGATGTGCGGATCCATGTGCAGGGGTTTTATTAAGAGACATGGTCAGACAGACGGGGTCGAGAGAACAGCAAACAGGGATAACAGAGGCAAAACACAAGAGTAGTCCGGAGCGAAAGCGAGGGTCGGTCGATTAGTGAACAATAGTCCAAACGGGGCAAAACTACAACAATAGTGCAAGGAAAGGTGGAGGTTGGTACACTAAAAATCAGGCAGACAGTAAACACAAGGGGTAAACGCTTAGTACGAGGAACACACTCAATATGCAGTGATTAGACTTACAAACATGAACACTTTTAAAGGCGAGACAAGAGGGTTCATGAGGGGCAGACCTAATCAATTGCCAAGGAAACTAACAAGACACAAACACAAGGAAATAAAGGCACAGTTGGAGACAAACGTCCATAATAAAATCCACATAACACTAAACAAGGCAACCGTGGACAGAAAGCCGCAGAGAATAAAGCTGCGGCAAACGAGACTGCAGCGGTTTAGGCAGAATAGAGAGCCATGGCGGACCCCACTGCAATGACGTCCTCCAGGGTGGGGCAGACAACAGAGACGCACTCCAGGGCAGTTCGGGCGTTAGAGATGCCCTCCAGGGCGGGGCTAGCGGGACTGGAACGTAGAGCACAGAAAGGTTAATTACAGCCTCTGTGGCCGAGACAATACCTGCTTTGAGTTTGTAGGAGGGAACAGGCAGGACAGATATCCTCCTGGGCAGAACAGAAGGCCAGGGCTGAGCCTCAGGAAACCAGGGGAGAGCTGGCAGAGCCTCGACCCACCATGGAGGTGCAGGCGGAACTAGAACAGGAACAGGACGAGAGTTCGAGGATGGCCTCCATTGCCATAACAGGGCAGGACGAGAGTTCAAGGATGGCCTCCATGGCTAGGGCAGGGTAGGGCAGGGCGAGGCTTGACAGCGCAGTATGAAAGAGTTCAACGGCCTCCGTGGCCGAGATTTGACATGACAGGAGCTCATGGGCGGTCTCCATAGCCGTAGCAGGGCAAGACGAGGACTTGCTAGACATGAAGAAGACTCTTGGGCAGCTTCCTTAGCCGTAGCAAGACAAGGCGTGGGTTCTGTGGCGGCCCTTGTGGCATAACTGGGTAGGATGAGGGTTCAACAGCCTTTGTGGCCGTATCTAAACATGATCAGGACCCAGAGACAGCTTCCATAACTGTGGCAGGGCAGGAGAAGGGTTCTATAGCAGCCCTTCTGGGCGCGACGGGTCAGAACGAAGGTTCATCAGCCCCTGTGGCCCGGGACTGGGTAGGATGAGGATTTGCCGATGGTCTCCGTGGCCATTTCAGGGCAGGACGAAGACCCAGAAAAAGCTTTCACAGCTGTGGCAAAGTGAGGTGAGGGTTTAAGGGAGCAAACGGACAGTCCCAGAGGTTGTGCTGCCACAAGCGAAACCTGCAGAGGATCTGTCCTGAGCCGCCTCTGCGATGTACCTGGAAACACACCCCCGAGGGAATGAAGTCTCTGACTTCATTGTGGATAGATGAGGCCACTGGAGCACAGTGTGCAGCCCACACACTCAAAAAGGCGACAGCCATGACTGGAAGCACCAAAGAAAGAGGCACAGTCTCTGTGATGGCCTGCGCTGGAACCCTAGGGAGACCGGCTGCTTTCAAATTACATTTGAAAACAGCTGTTTAAATGCTAATAATATTTTATAATATTAGTCTTTAAAGTCTATTAGTTTAAATAAATGCAGCTTTGGTGAGCATATAAGACTTCAATAAATAAATACAATCGTTCAGACTTTTGAAGTGAAGTGTATATTTTTTCTTGTTGGATTTATAAGGTACTATTTTCTGTAAAACTGTTTTAAAAAGAGATGAATTATAAAAAGCACTATACAAATACAACTGACTTTTCAGTCTGTCGCCTCCAACAACCTGGCTTCATTTTGGTTTGTCATATTTTTCACAATCCAATAAATTTCTCAGGGCTGGCCTAGTTTTTTTTTTGTTTTTTTTCACTCTTTGAATGCTCTGCTTCGCTTTACAATAAATCAAACTTCTCTGTAACAGTTGAAATTTTTACAAAATTAGATAACTCTTCAGGCAAATAAATAGAAAATATTGTTAAACTAATGTGTATTAATACAGTCTAACCACTACTGTTCTTACAGTGTATTAAATAAGTTACCAACAGCATTTCAAGTTGACAAATCTCACAATCTGGTATAAGGTATACAAGAAAAAAATTAAGGAAAGATATAAAATGAACATTAACCTTTACTACATGAGCATACTTTGTAACAAATGACAATAGCTGGCAAATCCTCAGAGAAGCATTGCATAATCCTTTTTTGTTGACACGAACAAGCTGCTATAAGCATTGTTTCTGTCAGCGCTTGTGTGTGTATGTGTGTCCTGTCACACTTTTGGTTGAGTGATGGAGTGCGGTGACAGTTACTAAATTGCATTCTGTGTGGTTAGAAGGAAGAAGTCTTTATTTCTGCCACAGTAAACAGAGTCATTTCACAGTGCTGTTTTTCTCAGCACCTCAACCAATGATGAATCTGTCCTTCAGCATTGTCTCTACACTCACTGCCCAGATACACACACATACACACACACGAAAGCACACACATCCAATCATATGTCGTCAACTACAACAGACTACCATTTACACTTAAAAGTAAAATGAATCTCAAGTTTGTCTCTTAAGACTACTTGTGACAAGATTCTTAATGTCATGAATGCTTACAGTAAATTGACATGATGATGAGAAAATTATGAAAATAATACCAAGTGTAAACCCACTGACAAGACATGCAACTAATGAAGCCAAAAAAATGTATGTTCTACAAAACTAAAATAATTGATCTTTAAAAATATCTGAGATATTGATCTTAAAGGAACATGCCACTAAAAAAAAAAAAAAAAAGCTAAGTTCTCAGGTCACCTGGAGTTTCGACCAAAGAGTTTCAATATTTTTCTTTAAAGCTTGACTTTTCTGTTGGAAAAATATTGAAACAATCTGGTCATTTTTGAGCTAGATGCTCAAAATAGGTAGGTATAATCAGATTCAATGGTTTATGGTAAGCTCCAGCTAAAAGTGCTCTGCCAGACCAGGAAAATGGCTGATTGGATTTGAAAATGGTGAGTTGGAAAATTAGTTATTAATTTATTATTATTATTTTTTAAGTGGCATGTTCCTATAAACTAAGGAAACCACACTATATTGGATTTTGCATATTGCAAAAATCGACTGTTAAAACCAACAACTATGGGAAACAAAATGCAAACAAAAAGCACTTCAGGTGTATTTGTGACTAAAAATAATAATAATAATAATAAAAAAATAACATGTAAATAATAAATATAAATGTTTTCCTGGGAAGTAGTTAAAACTGAAATATGTTAAAGTCGATAATAAAAAATACATATATAAAGATATATAAAATATAACAAAAATAAAGGTATTTTTATATTAAACAGAATAAAAGTATATAATAGTACTAAACACTGTACCCTTCCAACAATAAAATGGCTGTATTTGTGTACATGACAAAGCAGTGGATGGGGGGCAGGGGATGGAATGAATGTAATGACATCACCCTCAGGCTAGTGTGTTTGGAGGAATATGCAGTTGTTGTGGTGGAGCAGTGGAGCATCCTCCTGTTTCTTCCACTCCTCTGAGCACAGCAACACAAACAATGGAAGCGTTTATACATTTACCACAGACCACAGCAGACGTATTATCTCCACTGGCTATTAATAGCCTCTATCAATTCACAGTATTTACTGGCTTTGATCGCACTTCCTCACATTTAAAAGACAGTCCAGGTGCAATGAGACGTTCACAGACCAAAGAAGAATTTGTCAGGTTATTTTTAAGTGACACCGGGAACTGACAGTAATGCCGAAAACATAATTATGGCTTTGATTGAGTGTAATGAATAGCATTTTTGTGCATATTAAATTCATTGTTGGCTTTATGCAAATAAGAAGATGACGGAAGTACATCAGTGGGGGTAGTGGTCTGTAAATGGTGCCTATGGGTAATTGGGACAACATTGTCGCATTATCCCGACGTCAGTGATGCGTGTAAAATGTCTCCCACCTTTCCATAGCGACAGGGTTATAAATCAAACTCACTCCTAATTGGGTAAAATCAGGCAGCCGTAATCTTTGAACATATTTGCTGTTCATTAAAGGGAGAGAGAGAGGGAGGTAGTTGGCAAGTGGCTTTGCAAACAAGGGGTGACGTGACCTTATGTTCCTCAGCAGAGATCAAAGTCGGAAATAAAATATCAAACATAAAAGAAAACTACACAGAAAACCCAACCTGAATTAGCTTTAAGCTAGTCAGCAAGAGGATTACAGGGTTGTGGAGTTTTGTAAATCTAGTGCAGTTGAAAGAAGCGCTGGTGCAACATTTTGTAATGAAACCTACATTTTAAAGCTACTACTAAAGCATTGCTTACACTGATCGTGATTTTATGACTGGAAGTCTCAGGTCAATCTGTTGGTGCACCAAGTTGGGACTTGTTGACAGTCTTTGACAATATTTAATAAATGTCAATAAAAAAGTATTGCAAAATGATGGCGTTTCCATTGACCAACAGTATGCAGTTAAAACGTAACCTTCAAAGTCAAAGCAACAAATTTTGGGATATATTTAAACAACAGAGACATTATCTATCTTTACAGAAGCAGCATGGAGACATACTTAAGAAATGTGCGCGGTGAGGTTGGATACACATCAAGTGGCCGCAAACAGTTCAGTGTCATATTATAGCTGGACGGCACCGCAGATCTGTGCAGTTTAAAGTGTCTAAGCATCAATGAACATTTATTAAGTGTTTCTTTGAGATTTAAGATACATTGAAGAATGATCATACTTTTTACACATGCCATGTGACCTGTAAATGCAAGAAAAATCATGAAAAACATTTCCATTGTTTTCGTAAATACTAATCTTTCTAATTGCCTTAAAACCACCACATGCGTGCATAAAAAAGTTTTTGTCATATACTGTATGGGATTTTTTTGCAAAATTTACGTGTTTGCATTAGGTGTATTTTCAATTCCCAAGGGTAATGGAAACACGGCTACTGTTGTCTTGCAAAATTTTACTCGTGTTGAAATTTGTCAGGCAAATTCACTGCACTGACCGACAAGGATCTGCTTGTTTTCGAAAGTGATTTCTATGCTACATTGCCACGCTAATGACAATAGAAAATATTTGCTCAGTAAATTTCTCTGAAATGCAACCGTGGCAATCAGGCAAGTTAACAATTCAATGACTAATTAATACAGAGCCACCTGATTAGTTCCTAAAGGAATCAGTGTGTATAAACAAATCAGTTCAGCAGCAGAAAAAGTCACTGAAATCCACACAAAATGGTTGAATATCGACAAATGTTTCTAATAATTTTGTGGATGCTGTTTGTTGTGTAAACAAAGCCTGAAACCAGAGATCCAAATGGTGCTAAATTAGATAACATTTTTCTTTGGACTTCAATATGGACTGTGGGTGTAAGATTGATTCAGTATAAGGAAAAACTAATCACAAACTGTTGCCAGCTGACAGTATTCATGGCCTGAAAAATGACCAGTGTGTTGAAAAACTTATTAAATATTACACTGGGCTCATGTGGTCTTACTGCAGGTAGGATAACAAAATGATAGCCTGTCTACTCTATACTTTGCTTGATTTGGCACAAACATACTTGAAGATGTAATACTTAGTAGGACCATAGTGTCACATCCATGCCATGCTCCACCCTCACTCCTTCACAAAGCCCACAGTCACTTACCACCTGTGTCCCGTCCGCTTCGTAACAGAGGATGTACGGAGCCGAGGAAATCATCCATCGCCTTCTTCAAGGGCTTCCTCCTTTCCCCGCTCCACACGAACAATGGCGGAAATGCACGCTGCTAGAACGCCATTCGCTGCTGGCTCAACAACTGCGTGGTTCGTGGCTGGCGATCCGAAGACACCGTCTAAGCCCCACCCGGCCTGAACGCCAACCCATCCCCGAACGGCGAATTCACTGTCTGATGCCTGCACCATGAAAGCACGTGCTGGAGAGCGGAAAGAAAGAGTATCCAGTGCCAACACCCTATAAACATCCACCAGAGACTTTGTTGCCAGATCTTCTCCAATCCCCTGCGGATCCCCTTCCGCCATGCTCAAGTTCAGTCCCTGAGTTACGACCTGAAAAACCACTCCAGTTCCTTGTGGATTCCAGTCCGCTGATTCCTATTCCTGCTCCAGAGTTTTGGCCATGAGAGCCAATCCAGGTCCCCATAGATTCCAGTCCATTGTCTCCCAACGATGTACTTGAGATGTGGCAAGGAGAACAGATTCCAATTCCAGTTTCTGATTTTTGGCCAGGAGAGCCAATTCCGATTCCAGTTCCTGAGTTTCGGCCAGGAGAGCCGATCCCTATTCCAGCTCCTGATTTCCCGGCCAGGAGAGCCAATCCATGCCATGCTATAGCCATGGTTGTGGAAAGGGTGGGTGGGAAGGGTGTTTGGACCTGGGACCCGGTAGCCCCCGTGCCACCATGCCCTCCTGAGGCTCCAGGTCCACCATACCCTCCTGAGACTCCCGATCCACCATGGCTCCCCCAGGGCTCCTGATCCGCCATGGCCTCCTGTGACTCTCGATCCGCCATGGCCTCCTGGATATGCTCCCTTGTCTGGCCTTCAGGGCGCCAACCCTCCCTATCCAGCTGTTTTGATTGGTGAGATGGATTTTGTTGCAGCCTTCGGGAGGAGGCCCTGGGGGGACCTGGAGGGGAGGGTAATGTCACATCCATGGCAAGCTCCACTCTCACTCCTTCACAAAGCCCACAATCACCTATGCTCAATCTCATCAGTTTCACCTGTCACCACCACCTGTTCCTAATCAAGACTCTCATCAGCCACCACACGTAAGCACACACCAAACAGGACTTCTGGTTCAAGAGAAGAGGACTTCTTTCCTCTCAGTGAACGCTATTTGACTTACCTGATTAACTTACCTCTCCTTGTTGTCTCCTAGCTCCCCTATGTTTCCAGTTCCCCAGGAATTCCTTCAACGTTGCTCCAGCATCTGCGGTGTGTAGTTGTGATCGTCAGTTTGTCAGCGTCTCAAGTCTGTGTGTGTGATGGTCTCCATCTCCACTCCACCTGCAAAGGAACCTTGAGTTATCACCGGCATTGTATCCTGCTATCCACTCCATTGCATCCCTGTTGTACTCATTGTTAAATGTTGTTTGATTGCAGTTACCACCTGTTTCCCATCCGCTTCGTAATACATAGTGGGACATTTTCATAAAACATATTTCAAATTTGATAACACAAATAAAACAAGCTGAATAACTTGCAATTATGTACTATACATGTGCTTTCAAAAATGTGGTTATATGCTATCCATCTATAATTTTTTTCTGTTATGCTTTTTAAAAAATAAATATACAGTTGGTAATTAGAAGTCAAATTACAGTGTTAATATTAGAGTGTAATTACTGATAATTACTGAGCAATGGTGATCATTATATGTGTAATCATATTCTGGACCAGCACTTACATTTATTAATCCATGTTATTGTATTACCATTTTAAAAAGACTCAATTCTATAAGTGCACACAGACAAATGCATTATAAAATCCCAAAATATGCCTGTTCAATCTGGCTTTACAATTGTTTTATTTCAATGCATGCAATCTATCATGGCTGCTAAAAGTGTAAGTGTCAGCATGTCAGCAAACTCAAGTAGACAGAAGAAGGTGTGGATGTTGCTCAAGGACTATTTGTGATATAGTTGACTCTTCATTAAACAAAACCAGACAGGTCCTGTTGACAAAGACAGGAGAAAAATGTGATAATTGCTAGTTTCATTTGATGTTAACACCATAGATTTGTGAGATTAGCTGAGGGCTAGAAGTGTTACTTTATGTCAAACAATATACATTTATATAAAAACAATACATTCTGCCCTAACTGAATACCCCCCTTGTTATTCCAAATCAACATGATTGTCATTAAACACTGTCACTATTCTTCAAATAAAGTAAAATGGTTTTAGGGTGAAAAACCAAACCACAAAAATGAATACATGGGAAGTTTAATTCTGTCAAAAAAGTGGATTTGCTTCCATGTTTGACAGTATAATGGGACAGCTGTCATAATTTAATAAAGAGCATTAACGAAGGAATGTCTAAGAAGACTATATCAAGGGGCTATTTATAGGGGAAAAAATAACTCTGTGTTTTAGTATAAAACAGAATATGCAAGAGTGCTTGAAGAGGGTTTCCTTGCACAACAGGAGGTCATCGTGTACCCACAGAGAGGTGTCTGAAATGTCCGAACTGAACTTGCCCACCCATCACACTCTTGTTGTGTCAGTGGGGGAGATCAAACAGAACGGCACAGTGTCACCACGGGAGTCGAGACTTGACAGGAGAGCACAGTGGGAATCATGCCCTGATTAGAAGCAGTACAGAACTCCTGTCTCTAAGCAACACCATCACTCTGTGTCTAAAAATCAAACCACACATCTGAATACTGTCATTCCATCCATTTAGTGTTCATGTTCACTTAAACTGTAAAGACTTCTCTACACACTTTTATCCTGCATCACAAAAACTGAACTTGTCACCTTGAGAGGAGGAGACATCAATGCTGTGAAATTCAAAACGCATTGCGTCATAGCAAGTTTAAATTTATCTTTCTGAATTACATTTAAGAGCCATGCGAGATGGGATGACTCTCACTGAATAACAACTTAAACGTTGCTTTCTACCTCATATAAAGCCGAAGTTAGAGATAGACTGTAACCATGTTACAGAGAAATACACCATGCCAGTTACTAGTACAGCAACTTCTGAAAAACAGAAATTCAGTAAAATCCCCCATTTAAAGATATAGAGTGACTATAAATAGCTTTTATGGTGCTTTTCATGGTAGTATAGTGAGTAAATAAATACATATATAATATAAAAATAAAGAGCCACATGTACACAGAGGTATTTTGTAAAGACCTTAATACTTTCATTGGGCTATAGGTTGCATTACAATTCCACAAAAAAATTTAAAACAGCACAGATTTTTTCAACACCGATAATAATAATAATAATAACAACATATTATTTGAACACACAATCTACATATTAAAATGATTTCTGAAGCATCATGCAACACCGAGTGATACAACTTCCTGTGCATCACAGGAATAAACTGCTATGAACATTTCAACTGTTTTTACTGTGTAATATTATTAGTATATGTGGTTGAAGCCATTCACATATCTCAAAGCATTCAAATATGATATTATCCAAAGACTGGCAAGGATTTGATGGGGTAGTGTTTACTTACGGTCCCTTTACTCACGGTCAAGTAAACCTCAGAATAAAGGTTTCATACCATTACAAAAGCCAACACATGTTGTACTCCACCACATTAAGACTAAAGTCAGAGTGTAGAGAAGATAATGGGTTTAAAGTAATCTCATGTCCTGCAATAAACATTTCATTATCTTTACGTACCTCCTGCTTTGGAAATAGGTCGTTAGATAAGTGTAAAGATAATTAATACTTCGCGAAGATCCTTAAAATGGGTGTTCTTTTAATAAACCCTTTTACCCACCTCTGTTAAAAGATTAATCGGCATGTTAAGCTTCGGATTTCCCATGTGGCATGTTATTAACACATGCCATTATGTTGAGAGCTGGACTTTATGTGCCAGTGCCATCACTCAAAGCCTTATGAGAAAAAAACTGTTGGGGTTTTAGAGCAGGAAAAGCTCCATGAAATAAAATTTTGAAAGAGTTGAGTTTTAAAGGAAGAGTTATGGCACAGCGTGTGCTCCCACTGTTCTGACAGCTTTAAAACAACAGAACAACCTGTCCGTTCAGGAAGTGAGAGACAGATGGAGAGACCATAATAAAAAAATAAAAATACCAAGACAGAAAATGAGATTCTGATTTTGAAACTAATGAGCAATGCTAGCAGAGGACAGCAGTGTGTTGGTTTAGAGCCATCAGTGTTTATTCAAAGCAGAACTGACACTTAGTTTATTTGTGTGACTTTGCAGAAGCTTCTAAGAGAAATACTGCTCAGGAGCATAAAACAGGCACACAAAACAAATAGGGAACATAGTTTTGCAGTTCAAACATTATAGGCTTCCAGTTGCTCAAAATGAAAAGTTAATGAGTGGCTGAAGAAACTTGGCACACACACAGTCATACACATGCATATATCTCTGTTCATAACATAATGGGTATTAAGAACATGTTTTTAATATCCAAGTTACTTGTCTTTGATTCTTCAGCAGTGAAAATATATACAATATTAATAACATTCTGATAGGATGAAATTCACAAAAATTCAACAATTTAACAGATGAATTGAAAAAAATTAAAGGCATAGCTTGCTCAAAAATGGAAATTCTGTTACTGATTACACAAATCAAGATATTTCTGATGAAATTCAAGAGCATTCTGACCCTGCATAGACAGCAATGGGAAGGCCCAGAAAGCTTTTAAAGGGATAGTTCACCCTAGTTTCCTCAGCAGAACACAAACGAAGATTTTTAACTTTAACCGTTTATGTAGTCTGGATTTGTATGTGAATGTTTTTTTTACTTTGAAAGGTCTGGTGCAAGGTCTGGTGTCCATCTACTTCCATTAAATGACTTCCAGACTGCCACGGTTAAAGTTAAAAATCTTCGTTTGTGTTCTGCTGAGGAAACAAAGT
>JAUMHQ010000296.1:3341525-3366132 GCA_032361165.1 Enteromius paludinosus | reverse complement strand
CCCTGCCAACTGGCGAGACTTTTTCTTTTTTCCAGTTCGTCAACAGGAGGATCTGCACGTAACCTTCTCAACCTCTCCACGGCCCGTATGAGGGGCGACAGAGTTGCTTTCAGTGGTGCTGAAACAAGCGGTTGAGGGTGGAGCACATGAGTTAACACACAGTTTCCGCCTGTGGAAATAAAGAAAATAAAAGAAATCGAGAAAGCGTACTGTCGCAGTGATGAGGTGCACCTGAGCGCAATCAAATGCAAGCCAATATTCATTGGCCTTTTGTATAAAGCTCAAAGGCAATAGGTCTCTCTGGCCAGTTCCCATATGTAACGTCGAAGTGATTCGACTGGAAGGGTAACTCAACTGTATTTACTCAGTCCTCATCTGAGAAGTTTCTCAGCTCATGAATAATCTAAGCTAAAGGCTGATCAGTCAAGCTGACACTGAATTAATGGATTGAGCGAAACACAAGGATAGGAAAAGGGTTGAAATTGCTCCATTGGGAAGGAAGATTAAATATAAGAGACACTTATGATCTGTAATACTTTCATATTCAGAACGTTTGCTTCTGAGTTTGTGCAGTTGCCCTTATACTTTAATGTATGGTAGGTACATCCCTTTGTAAAGCAGAAAATCTCACTGTCAACAGAATAATTTTTCATCCTCTTTAAAAAATGTATTCACTCTCTTTGTCTCTGTCTTACTCTCTCTGTTCCTCACAGAGAAGAAGATGAGAGCTATTGATTAAGCCTGCTTTAATTTAATGTATCTGTCAGTTTTAATTGAACAAAGATGAATGAATGTGTAATGAAGTCAGTGGGTGTTGAAAGTGGGAACACTATAACACTGAGGTCCTATAGCCATAATAATATTCAGTTGTTCTTAACAGGGGCTTTTATACTCTTGCATAATGTATATACACTCACATAAACAGTATGTGACGTGTTGAGACTCAAAAAAATTTAGAAATATATAATATCTGAATAAATAATATATCACTCTTCCACTCTTCACTCTATTCCCTACAAAATACAACTGTGGTCCTGAGTGAACTGAATTATACCTCTGCATATTATCTCATTTACATTTATTCATTTAGCAGACACTTTTATCTAAAGCGACTTACAGGTGGGGAAAACAGCAAGCAATTAGTCCTAAAGAGGCAAAAAACAACTTTGGAAGTGCTCGTATAACAGGCAATGTTTAGATAAGTGCAGGCTAGAAAGGGAAAGAAAGGATAGGGTTAAGAGCATTTTTTTTTTTTTTTATGATGTCAAATAGTGTTGAAAGAGATGGGTTTTCAGCAGTCGTTTGAAAGTTGTAAGGGAGTTGGCATTTCGGATAGTTATGGGAAGATCATTCCACCAGACAGAAACGGTGTAAGAGAATGTTCTGGAAAGAGATTTTGTGCCTCTTTTTGATGGTACAATGAGGCGTCGCTCACTGGCGGATCTCAGAGTTCTGGAAGGAGTGTAGATTGGTAGCAGTGAGTGGAGGTAAGCGGGAGCAGAGCCGGTGATTGTTCCATATGCAAGCATCAGTGTCTTGAATTTGATGGGAGCTCCAATTAGGAGCCAGTGCAGGTAGATGAAGAGATGTGTGACATGGGCCCTTTTGGGCTCGTTGAAGACCAGTCATTTCATTTTAAAATACTAGAAACAACAAAACATCTATTTTGAATGATAGAAATATTTTATAGCATTACCGTTTTTACTGTATTTTTCACATGTACCACAATGTATCACATACATGTATTATCATGGTACTGTATTTTTTTAAGTGATTGGCTGAACAGTTTCTGTGCGCTTGTTAAATTGTTGTGCAATTCTTATTATAGCTCAAGGTTGTTGTTTGAGGAGAACAAAGTAATATCTCTCTATGGGAGTAAGATGTTCTCACTTTGTTTATTAATTATGAAGCAATTATACTGGATCCTGTACTAAGTTTCCGCCCTCAGTGACATTTACATTGGTGCAACAGAACATCATAAATAATGCATAAAATGATTGCATTTTGGGTGTGTGCTTGTTTACTGTATGTCGGTGTTATTCAAATACTGATGTGAATTACAGATGAGATAAAATTTTTGCTGTTTAGAGTCATAGTTTCACAGCATGTATGTGCGTGTGCTAGTGTAATTAAAATCGAAAATTATGTAAGTGAGCTTAAAGAAATTGCACTGTGTCACCATGTCTCTGTTTTCCTCTCTTTACAGGAAAACAATCGAGGTGAAGATTATAGATGATGAAGAGTATGAAAAGAACAAGACCTTCAGTATTGAGTTAGGAGAGCCAGTCCTACTAGAGATTGGACAGAAACATGGTAAATTTACATCTGCATTTAGTCATTTAGCAGATGCTTTTAGTCAAAGTGGCTTACAAGTGAGGACAATAGAAGTAATCAAAGCCAAAAAAATCAAAATCTAAACAATAATGTGTATGTACTGTGATAAGTCTCGATTCATCTAACACAGTAAACATAGCTCTTTTCTTAATAATAAATAAAAAGAAAACAAGTAGATAAAATAAAAAAAATAATAGGAAATATTAGTGTTAGAGGGTCAATTCAAAAGATTAGAAAAAGAATAGAGAATGCTAGAGGGCTAAGTGTTATATATATATAGAGAGAGAGCGAGAGAGAGAATTATAATGAAGAGTACTAAAGTTAGAGAGAAAAATTAAGATGGATGTGTTTTTAAGTTTTAAATTGCAAAATCTATGGACATATGTTTTTATACATCTGGATGAGCTGAATTGAAATGCATTTACAATAAGTGCAATTTTAATAAGATAGCAAACATGGTGTATAAATCCAATTTGAATGAAATTCATAGAAATTCACATAGCTTGATAGATCCTTTAAATGCAGGGTCTGCAGATGAATGTGTGTCTAAATCATGATGTTCATGTCACAAAATATACATTTCTCCCTTTTAAAATAAAGAATAAAGAAATATGTATAGTGTATATACCCATAAACCAAGTAACCAAACTGTTAAAAATAATCTTTAGTATTGGTAAATTTTGTGTGTGTGGATCTTCAACTTACTATTTCTTAATCTCAGGATTTCACACCTTTACTAATCAGATGTATAGAAATAAAACCAGTGGAGTACACCGGATGGAAGCTGCTGAATGTTTCCTTTTTTATTTACACCAGCAGCCTTGTTTTTGTGCCACTTTTTGTTGCTCATTCTAAAAATTAAAGCTTGCAAATGAGCAGAGCAGTTGAAGCCACAAATAAAAAGATTGTGGAGGTCATTTCATGAGGAGAGCATGAACAAAGTGATAATAGATGAAAGGTTACAGATAAAAGGAAGGGGAAAAAAGGTCAATTAAAAAACAGGAATAAAAGAAATTGAGCGTTCATGATGAACAGGTGATTACGTAATTCTCTTTTCAGCTTTAAGCCATTTTTAATGGAGTGAAAATGATTTCTTTCTCTGCCTCTTAGCACGCACCATTTCAAATCCCCTGGCTCAGTAAACAATGAGTACTGTAGGAAATATGTTTACAGTTAAGGATTAAACACTAATACCTGCAGGCTTTGAAGTTTGTTACCTCAAAAAGTAATTGGCTGTCTCTATCACCTTGTGTTAGCAGTGTGACTATCACTATTGCATGCAATATTTATACAGCCTTCTCTGGCAATGACCCTTCCATCTTAAACGCCTTACTTTACAATTCAATTAGCACAATGACACAGATTTATGAAATGCTTGTCAGTTTCAGAAATTGCAAAGTTTATTATTCCATCCAGCCATCAATCTCTGTTACACCTGTTAATTTGTCGCCTCTGGCTTAGTTGGGGGCACCTAGTGATTATCGTGGTTTTGATTACAGAGACTGTCTCTGCATTTAATAAATAAATAGTTTAATATCGTCACATACAATATACAATATACAATACCCTCTCTCTATTCTCCTTTTTGATAATGTTCAGTGCTTTGCCACAATCTGTATTGTTAAAAGCGCTATATAAATAAAAGTGATTGATTGATTTTTGTTCATGAGGTTTAATATCCAAGTTGAACTAGCTGGACAAATATATATGTTTCCAATAAGTTTTTTCTTTGTGATGTTTGTGTATGTTTAGGAGACTCTAATGAGAATAAGCCAGAGATTGGGGCAGAGGAAGAGGAAGTGGCTAAAATGGGATGTCCTAGTCTTGGAGAACATACCAGATTGGAGGTGGTGATCGAAGAGTCTTATGAATTTAAGGTAAAACTGCCTCTTTAACCATTAAGATATGCAGGAATGCACCAAGTTACAAATAAGTACTAGCAGCAATTATTGGTGCCAAGCCCATTTTGACTGTTTTTGCCATGTTTGGACATAGATTTTTTTGTTTTATATACTTTTGCACAGTTCTTAAATACGTTAAATATGTGCTACACATAAAAAAAAAACCTTCAAAAGTTTAATTTACTCTGGTTTACTTAATTTTACAGAGACTTGAGTTGATGAAGGTAAAACTACAGCAACTGGCTCCAAGTGACACAACATTACATACAGTTACATAAAGTTGCACCACACAGGAACAGAACCCACAATCCCTGGTCATTCATCTCACTGCATCACTGAGAAGTCATGGCACAGCGCCACTGAGAAGATATGGGTTTATGCAGATTCCAAAGCTCATATTTCAAGTGACATTCAACTCAAATTTAAGATTTTCTTAATACAAATGCAACAAATGTAGTATTTAATAAGCTCAGATGGGATCATACTTAAAAAAATTTAATCACAAACATCTGGACCAGAAGCATAATTTCTTGGCACAGTACCTATGCTGGTCTGGAAATGTGCAACACCCACGACTTGAAAGGTTTGGGGTCAGAGGCTTAGTAGAGCGTGCCACTTAGTACACACACTTTCAACAAGCTGCAGAGAAGAGGTGTGAGAATGAGCCCCAAAACTCTCTTTTGGATTTTAACCAGAGTACCTAGCATGCTGAGCTTCAGCATGACCCAAGGAATCCAAAGACGGCGTAAAATCCAAGGAAGAGTAGAATTTTCTGACCGACTATTCAAAAATAGAATTTTTTGTATCTCATTATATATAGGTAGCGCTGTTTCCCAAATTTGCCATATACCCTCAGATCATGAGGTTGAGAATACAAAGTATCATTTCAAATGATCAAAGTTTGGCCGGGATACAGCCTCTGAATCAATTTTGGGTCAACTTTGTTAAGTTTGCAACATAAAAGAAGAATAAAAAAAAAATCTTCTGTGTAAAATTTCTCTATAGTTCAGTCCAAAGATCTTCTGTGCCAATTTTAGGAAGAACTGGATCCATTTTGAAGGAGGAGTACTGAAAAAATTGAATATTGTTCTTTTCAAAATGCATATACTGTAGGCTTAATGTAAGCATTTTACATAAAGAACGTGAACATTAAAATTAGGTGTACTATGTATTTATTTTATTAGGAGTTAGGAGTTCAAGAGTTATTACCACTTCAGTTTAGAATTTTAAACTGTTTGTGGCACTATAGAGTTGGTCAAAGAACAAAGTCGATCACATTTCATGGCCATCACTGTTCCCTTCATAGGGCTGCCATAATCTCCCATTGGAGAAAAATATCAATAAAGAAAACATACAGATAGAATAGAAGCTACAATCCCTTTGTGACTTAAGTCAAAGCATCAAACTGTGCAACACAGACAGAAAGCAGTTCTTGATATGTGCCTGCACCTGTCTTTGTGTGTGTGTGTGTAGAACACGGTGGATAAGCTCATTAAGAAGACTAACCTGGCTCTGGTAGTCGGCAGCAGCAGCTGGAGAGAGCAGTTTGTGAGTGCTGTAACTGTGAGTGCAGGTATGCCATTTCCTGTTTGTTCACATTTTGTATGGGCATTATCATTCATCATTGAGGCACTTTGACATTTCTAAATATGTATTAATGCATTTTCAGCTTCTGCAAACAAAGTACATTTCTTGATTTATACATCTACTTAAAAAATAAATAATATAGACCAACATTCAAAAATTGGGGGGTTTTGTTTGAGAAATTAACATTTTTTACTTTAAGTTGATCAAAATAGAATTAATTACATTTAAAATGTATATGCATTAAAATTACAAATAGAAAAATGTACATAGTTTAAAATATTACTATTCATACTGTTTTTTTGTGTTGAACATAAGACACTTCCTTCAAAACAAACATAAAATAACTCTAGAAGTATTTTGACCATGTTGTGCTGTGTTTAAATATGTTTGAAATATGGTAGCACTTTATTTTACAGTTATACCTATTAGTTGCTTATTAACATGCAAATTACTAGAATATGAGCCATCTGCTGTATTAGTGCTAATTAAGCACATATTATTATTCTAAATAACCTTATTCAACATTCTACCCAATACCTAAACTTAACAACTATCTTGCCAACTATTTATAAGCAGCAAATCAAATAATTTATGGTGGGAAAAGTCATAGTTAACAAGTGTTACCTATTCTAAAGTGTGTGATAAAAATATCAAGCACGTATTTACCTTAACAAGATTTTCTGAATGACAAAGTGTCTGTACACAGCCAAGTTAGTACTGTTTTGTGCCTGCTCAAATTCAGTGTAAAGATGCATTGCTGCATCAAATCCACACTCATAAATGCCCCCTCAGACCCACCTCAGCTACTTGTATCCAAACATAAAGTTGTAATTGTTGTGAAAATGCATTTATGCCACCATCTGTGTAAAGATGCTTAAATGCCTCTTCTGGAGTGCTGTGTGGTGTAAATTTGGCTAAATTCTCAACCTTTGTCTTTGAGCTCTCTCAGTCCCTCTAACATGTATTGCTCATCTCAGGTGACGATGATGAGGAGGAAAGTGGCGAAGAGCGTCTTCCATCGTGCTTTGATTACATCATGCATTTCCTCACGGTCTTCTGGAAAGTTCTCTTTGCCTTCGTCCCACCCACAGAGTACTGGAATGGATGGGCATGCTTCATCGTGTCCATCCTTCTGATTGGCGTCCTGACAGCAGTCACAGGAGATCTTGCTTCCCACTTTGGGTGCACTGTTGGCCTGAAGGATTCAGTCACTGCTGTGGTCTTTGTTGCCCTGGGAACGTCCGTCCCAGGTAAGTCAAATCAGCTTTATTTACTGTATATAGCGCTTTATACAGCACAGGTTGCTTCAAAGCAGCTTTACGGTGATAAACAAGAAAATAGATTCAGTGATGCAAACAAATTTAATTAGGCTGTAAAGCAGCTTTTAAAAGACAGATGAAAACAGTCATTATTCAGTTTAAATAGCTTTGGTGTTCATTTGTTTTGGTTCAGGGTCCAAAAAAAAAACCCCGACCCAAATTCAGTTGCTAAGTTACCAAGTTTCAAATAGTACAAAAATGGCATCTGAGGCATTCCTCATTTGTTTATTTTGCCACTAATAACTTAAAAATAGCTTATATATATAAATATAGGAAATTGCACTTTAAAATGTATGCATTAACAAAAATATTGGTACACTACAATACATACTGTACATGCCATGCCTGCATTACCTGTCAGACAATTTTCATCACCACAGACCAGGTGAATGAATTTGACCATGTTTTAGTGTGGCTGGTAATTAGAGCAGAAGGAAGCGTGGTTCATCTCATCTTCAGGTCATGTGTTTGACCCTGTCTGTTTTCTCTCTCTTCCTCCTTGTTCTTTCTCCTTCTTTTCTTTCAGTTCCTCTTTTTCTATAGTCAGCTCTTGTCTTTTGCGTACCCCTTTCCCTCTCGTTGACCTCCCTTTCTGATACTTCCCACTTTTATTTCCAGCCAAAACCGGTTCTTCTGTACACTTTCATGCAGTAACAAGATTTCGCCATTCCAATCATAACTATATTAGTCTGAACATTATTAACATAATTCTGTCTCTCCTTTTGCACAGACACTTTTGCCAGTAAGGTCGCTGCCATCCAAGACCAGTATGCAGACGCCTCCATTGGTAATGTGACGGGCAGCAACGCTGTCAATGTTTTCCTGGGCATCGGTGTGGCGTGGACCATAGCTGCTGTATACTGGCGTACCAAGGGCAAACCTTTCCACGTTGATCCAGGTTCTCTGGCCTTCACTGTCACACTCTTCACTGCTTTGGCTGTGGTGTGTGTCAGCGTGCTGTTGTATCGCCGGCGCCCCTCAGTGGCTGGAGGAGAGCTTGGCGGTCCTCGGACTTGCAAGATAGTGACATCCTTACTCTTCGTCTCCCTCTGGTTGATCTACATCCTGTTGGCCTCACTCGAAGCTTACTGCCACATTGCTGGATTCTGAGGATTCTTTGTGTTGTCTCTTTCTGGAGAGGAATATAAAAAACGGCCAGCGAAGGAGAATTTTTTTTTGTATTTATTAGATATTTATGTTGAAAACTTTTAATAGGTCAGATAAGTTTTTTTCCATAAAGGGATAGTTCACCCAAAAATAATAATCATGTCATCATTCACAGCTTTTATGTTGTCCCAAAGGATTTCGTTTTTTGTTTGTTTTTTTATGAAGGTGAGTAAATGATCACAGATTTCCTCTCTTTTTTTGTATGAACTGTCCCTTTAAATTAGTTAATGCGGTATCTTACACATCATTCCTTGTTCCCCTGCCTTACACTTGTACTCGTCTCTCAGTGCTGTCTTAAATCAATCCAAAAGAGTAACGATGACTTTTTTTTTCCCTGTTTGAGCCAATCCGAGCCTTCAGTTGCAGAATTAAGGGGTTTACTTTTTTCAAACTCTTTTTTTTTTTATGTTAAGCGTCAGTATTACTCTTGTGTAACTGTAATGATGAAATGTTAAAATATATTTAAATGAACAGAATGACCAAACATGAACTTTCAATTGTTTAGAGAAGACTAAACAAACGTGCTTGTGTAAGAAGGAAAGCATGTTTCAGGACTAAATACAAATCGGACAGATGGAAAAGCATGTCGTGTTCATAACTAAATATATATCATTGAATGAAAGGGGACATTATTGGAAAATCAAACAGCAAAAAGGAATAAATCAGAAAATGGACTGAAATAATCCTAACGTGGACGGTCGAGCAATTGGAAAGTAATGACAGTGATGGTGCTGCATTTCATTAAGAATAATTATAATTTAAAATATGTATGTGATGTGTGTGTGTGCAAGTGTGTGAGAGAGAAACCACTCAACCAAGATTAAACAGCTCAGCTGATGTTCTCTTGAAATAACAAACCATGTAATTGATGTAATTAGCTGTCTGTATCTATCTGTATTTGCCTTGTCCCTTGATGGTCACACTCCTTGACATCAAATGTTCAATAGGAGATACTAACCTGTTAACATGATGTGACATTTGACATGGTGACAAATGCTCTTACTGATGGCGTACCAAACTGTATCACCTGAAAGTTACAATTCAGGCAGCATTTACTCACTCTCGTGTGATTCCAAACCCATATTACCCGGGAAACATAAAAGCTAATTGTTTAACAGAAAGTTGATGCTGATTCTTTTCGTACAACAAAAGAAAAAGTATTTCAAAAAATGAAGCATACTTGATTCACGTTTATTTAAAATGAATACACAGTACTTCATAGTTCATTTTAAGTTTAATTCCAAGTATACTTCAAGCAGTAAGTATACTATAATCAGTGGGCTTGTACGTTACCAGTAGATACTTCTAATTTTAATTTTTCATTACTTTTTAGTTTATTACCACATTTTAGTTTATTAAAGTATTCTTTTAGGTGAACTTTAAGTGTAGCAATAGTTAAGTACTAGTTTATACATAGTTTTTATATTACAAATGTAATGTGAAGTACTCATGTGAAGTACTGTTAGTTTACTTGTACACGTCTAGCCCAATTGTTGGTTTATAAATGTGTACTTTTAAGTATAATCTCATAATCTATACATTTTTTCAAAGTTTTCATACTGGAATTATACTAGCTAAGTTTTCTTTAAGTGAACACCATACTTAAGTATATTTAAGTTCTTATGCATAATTTTGTATCACATATATCTTGGATATGTAAACAGTAGACTAAAAGTACTCTTTTATTTTTGTCGATGAAAATAAGTAAAAAAGACTTTAATAAACCTTTTATGTAACTGACTAAAACACACCATAAAGACCCTGCAAGTCATAAGACTATAAATAGCCTACAAGCTAATCATGTGTCTACAAGATTCATGAAGTTCAGTACATAAGTCACATTGACTACTTTTATTTATTCATTTGATTGATTGATTTTTCGTGGACTAAATATATGGGTTTAGAATAACATGAGGGTGCGCAAGATCCAAAACACGCTTTGTGCTTTTATTTATCCGTGTTGGTTGTTTTATGATGTTTGTTGCAGCAAATTTTCAGTTGTCACTGTCTCTCTGTGTCTGACTGCTGTGTAATTATTCTGTGAGACGTTCAGGAAGACAGTGGGAGGGTGGCAGGCATCGGATCTGGAAACGTTTGATAGAGAGCACAGAAAAAGAGTGAATGAGACAGATTTAGCAGTAGCGTAGATATTTAACCCTCGGAAGTAGCTGCTCTCAGTCTAGTACAGTATTAGTAGAGTGAGAGAATGTGCACCCAGAGTATTTTTAGTATTATCTTGTTGCTAGGCGACCCGCCCAGAGAGTCATTGTCTTGTCTGGGCCCAGTGACGGGTGTGTGTGTGTGTGCGCGTGGGTGTTGCTGCATGTGTGTAACAACCCCTCACCCGAGTCTATTTAAGGCTTAAATCACTGTATAAACCTTTTTTTTTTACCAACTTAACTGTAGGCTAACTTTAGTGGAGGTTTGAAAAAGATTTTGGTAAAGCAAATATGCAAAGATAATTATATCGCTATATGATCATGTAACTGATATGATTAAATTGATGATCAATAATGATCACAAGGATCGTCTGTCATCAGCGCAGTGAAGATTGACATACAGGAGAAGAGTGTGCACGTAATCGCTTCATAGGGTCAACAATTTCTCTCTCTCTCTCTGCCAGGCTGCTCTTGAAGCACGATAAATTGAAGTGCAATCCAAAATGTCACGCTGAAAAACAGCTATTGTAATTGGATTAAGCGGCCTGGCCAGAGGAAAGGAGAGAAAAAGGGCTGAGGAATTTAAACACTTCCCCATATACACAATTTCACACATTCTTGAGGAAATTGCATGTAAAGCTTGTTGTGTTTGTAGCTGTTTATAGCAAGAGAGACTGTGCATTTGTGTTGAATCTGCTGGCCGCTTAATCAGTGCTGTGATCGGGTGCATGTCTAAGTATCTAACATCTGTGGAACAGGGTAGTGATACAGTATATACAGTATTCAACCATTTAAATCACTTTAGGAATGCCATTACATTAAATAAAATATCAAACCCAATGATGTGCAAAGAAAGATGTATCATTTTTCAATGACTAGCATTTTCAGCAATATGTCTTTAATGAAAAAAGCCACTGCCTCTTTTTTTGTTTTGTTTGGAAAGTATCTTCAAAGTATCCATGAAACGAAAATGTAACACACATATGTATATATATATACATATTTTATGTATCCAGAATATTCAAATGCTTTTCTTTGCTTACAAATATATGCAGACCTGCTAGGATAGGTTAGCAACAGGTAAGCGTCAGGAACCATACTGCCCTGAAGAAAGTTAATGATAGAACTGATCACTCCTGAGAGTGCACGAGTGATCGGACTTGCGTTCATAGTGCTAGTACAGCTCTGACTTTCTTGCGTACGGAAGAGGTTAATATGATATGTAAGCTAATAGTTTATATGAAGTGCCCTGAGGAAGCAGTCACCATGTCATCATGTATCAGTGTGTGTGTTGCCCTTGAATGGACTCTGTTCTGTGTAGTCTGGTCCTTGCGTGAAGCATCTCTTTCTGTTCATTATTCTCTCATTAATGGTTTGATTGATTTCATTGTTAATTTCTCAGTCTGTTTCTCATAATGAGTGAATCACCAAGTGCTTTTCTTTTCCTTCATGTCTCTTGGTTTGATGCATGAAACATCATCCTACCCGTGTTAAATGTTTTAGAATGTGTTGTTCTGAAATCTTTTTTTAAAATGTCTTTTATTAAAAAATCTGAATTAAACACTACGTATTAAATGACTTATGTCTTTTAAAGGAATGGGTGACTTTTGTGTGTGCATAAAAGTTTAGATGCATGGAATTTAAAGTACATTATTAGTGAATTAGTCACTGAATTATTCACTTGATTTATTAACACTGATTCAAATTAAAAACTGTGTTGCGGACAGACACTGGTGAAAAATGCTTCTCAATGCAAGGTGCTGTCTGGTTAAAAGTGCCTGGTCAGATGAAATTTTTCAACCTACACTCAGAAATAAAGGTACAAAAGCTGTCACTGGGGTGGTACATGTTTGTACCTAAAAGGTCAATTTTGGTACCTTAAAGGAACATATTAATACTTAAAGTGTACATTTTTTTAATTAGAGTGTACAAATGGTACTGTGTGGCAACAGACTTGAGCGGATACAGCCAAATCACAGCCTGACTGATTTCGTAAACAACAGCATGACTATTCATGTAATATTGTTTAGATGAGTTGGGGAAAACAGTTTGGATACATAAGGAGTTCTTAGTGAGAAAGAAGACTGGGACACACATATTTTTGATTTTTTTGGAAACGGAGTTGAGAGATGTCAGGCATGACAGTTGGGTGCCGGTGCTCCTCTCTCACTCCCATGGACCTGTCCACTGGAAATAAAGAAACGACAGAACGAGAGCAGAGAGAATGAGGCGGAAACAGATGCTCACTGGGGAACAAAACAGAAAAAAAGGGAGAGAGGAGACAAGCTTTGTGCTTGAAATACAAAAGCTGGAGATAAGGGAGAGAGAAAGAATGTGAAGGGTTCAGAAAGAGAAATGAAGGAATGGGAAATATAATTAAAGATTGACTGGCTGCACGGGCCATTGAGAGACTGGGAGGGAACCTGAATGTACAGGTTATGTGCCTCAGATATGGAGTGAATTGGATTGATCAAAGCATTGTTACATACAGGGAGGTTCGTAAGTCTAAGCCCACGCCTGGGATTTCAAATCTAATTTAAACTTCATTAAAAAAGATTTAGTATTTAGAAAAATTGAAAGAGGCATTTTGCCAAAACTTAGTTCTACTAAGCAAATATGCATATCTTGTTATAGACCATCTCAGATCAGCAGGTGTGATGCTAACATGTGGAGGTTATGCAGGTTGAGTTTTGCTGTAATGAAAGCAACATTACAATAACATACCAAGATATTAAATTAGACATGTTCATTTTTCAGTTAGGTTAAAAATATAATCTGTAATGAATATTGCTTTATTAAATAAGAAAAAAGCTAAATAGATACATTTGCACTGAAGATTAACATGATTTCATGGTTTGGTTTGTCCTTATGTTGTAGTAATGTCTTATTCTACCCAAAACCCAATTTTTTTTTACCCACATTTATTATGCGTGTATGGTATTTTAATATATGAATGGATATTTATTTTGCATTTTACGACACATTTGTATTCCTCACAAAATCACAAACTCTGAGTCAGAGTTCAATGTGAGACTGCAGTCGTTTTGACTGCGAAAAATACAAGTGAGACATTTTCTATTTATTTATTTATTGTGTTCATGCATCTCCAATTCTTTCTATTATAGGAAAGTGAAGCCAAAACATTCCAGTATAACAGCTGTCGATGATGTCATTTGGAGCCTTAAAGCAAATATTTAAAGGACAATTTTAAGGTTTGCTTACATCAAATACCACACACACACATGTACTATTTACATAGAATACACTTCGAAGATGTTGTGCTTTTGTTAGCAAGGTTCTAAAGTCATTTAGAACCAAAAAAATTACGTTATTGGCAACTATTTTAGGTTACGGTCCAAATGTCAATATAAATTAGTTGCTTATTAGCATGCATATTACTAGCATACTTCCTATTTATTAGTACTTATAAAGAACATATTAATGCCCTATTCTGCATGACCATATTTTATTTTATCAATACACACACACACACACACAACCCTAATAAAAATAACAATAAAAATATTATAAATATTAATAACACAAGATAAGAAGCTAAATTAAAATTTAAATATATACTATTTCCTATGGAGTATATGGTTTAAAAAAATATGTATTATTGTAAATTTTAAATGTTTAAAAGTGTCTAGTAAAGTGAGAATGTATTTCCATATTTTAAAATGTCTCACGCACACGTTCATCATGTGACGTATTCTGTCTTTCATTTAAGAGCGAAAAACCATTTCACAATCTGAGAACTTGTTTCCATCCTAAAGGAGAACTGAAAAAGGGAAGCACAAGAGAGACATTTTTGATAATGTTCTGTATTTATTGAATGTACAGTTATATTCTTTATCGAGGCAATAAAAATTACATCCAGAGTAATAATTTTCCCTTTAAACAAGGCAGACCAGTACATTATCTACATACAGTGTTAACAAAAGAGTGTTTCAGTAGGAAGGTAATAAAGAGACACATGCAGAGAGAGAGAGACGAACAAACAAACAAACAATGAACTATAAGATATGTACTTGGTTAAAGCTGTAACTGAGGCCGAGCAGAAGTTAGCCCTTGGGTAAGCAAGTTTTGTCCCTTAAAGTCTGACTGCAGTCATCACTGATTTCAGTACACACACCAGCATCACTCAGTTTGGCCCACATGTGTGATGGACCAGCCTGGCTTGTCCCCTGAGGATGTCTGATTATAGACTGGAATTAACATGCTAATGTCTGCTTTGAAAGAAGAAGAAGAAAAAAACCAAAACACCTGTACCAACAAAGAGCAGGACATGCTTTGCAAGCATTAATAAAATAACAGTAAAAGGTGCTAAAATCAAAAGAAAATTAAAAATCAAAACAACCACCTGAATTTTGTCCCATTTTAAGACACCAAGTGTCACTAAAAGTTCTAAATCACATCATTTCAAAAAAGGAATTGTTGGGTTTTTTATAATGGCCACAATACAGAATCATGCCACTGTTAAGAACAAGACAATCATAAAAATAATTAAATAAAACGTACAGGCCATAAAGTATTTGGGTGCTTCTCAAAAAACACCTACACCTCATTTTAAGTTAGAAATCAAATACCAGGCAGTCATTAGAAGACAGCTGAATGGTTGACTGTATAGTGTGTGTGTTTGTTGTCAGGACACTAGATCAGCCTTGAACGCAAGCAAAACGACAGAAGTCATCCTCAACTTTTCCTCTAGTCAGTAGTAAAATTCATTTAAGGTTCAAATGGAATGAATTATATGTAGATGGATATAAACTCTCAAGTGGTTTCGACTGAAATACACACATTAATATTTCCTGGTATTATGTACAACACTAATGTCCCTCTCCAAAGATAACGAGACACGGAGAGAGGAAATGTTTACATGCAAGTACCTTTTATCCCTGTTCATACGGGTAAATAAAGCTATTGATTTAACATATGAACACATTATATGGGTTGAGTCACATAAACTCATGCTCACTTCTCATAGCAAACGATGGTGTTGTCCATCTCATATTAGCCCTTTTGGCTTCTGGCCTTCTAAACTCTACTGTGCAGTGCTCATTCTCTCAGCCAGCGCTTACCTCTCTCTCTCACACACACTCTCACACACACACACACAGTGTAAATTACACTGGGAAATATTATTATCCGAGCATGCAGAAGAACCGTCATGTCCATGATGCATATTATGTTACTCGCTCAACAAATGTAATTGTATGATAATCATAAGTGCTGTAATCATTGTTTTCTCAAAGTGCTTCCACTGAGATCATTAAGCACCAAACACACCAGTGTGAATGATGCTTGCTCTACTCCAACTGCCTTAATATTAAGCCGCGAAGCCCTGAGAGACACAAAGAGAATGAAGAAAAAAAGTGGGGAAAAAGACGCACATGCACATAGAACTCAAAAAACTGGCCAAATATACAAAAGCAAACCGGAAGCGGAGGGGGGCGACCGCAGAGCAGATTACAGTACGAGGAAGCAAAATCCAAACATCATACATTCTAATGGATTAAAAAAGCCCTGGATTGTGGTGATCAGAGCTAAGCTGTAAAAGTCTTGCTTCAATCTCACATTAAAACTCATCTCATATGCTCTTCTTTGCCGCATATTATGCAACATGACTCTGAATAGACCCTGATAAAGTCAGACAAGGGATCTGTGCTCAGCCTTCCTGACACCGCACACAGAACGTGAGAAGATTCTAAGGGGGTTTGGCATTTTGAAGTTTCCTAGACATCACTGGATTTCAGATGCGGGATCACTGCCAATTACACAGAGTCGGGATTAGATTAGATTAGATTAAGCCAACCGATAAGAGAGGCAGATACAGGGGAGGTATAGGAAAGGGAGCGAGTGGGATTATAGGATTTTAGAATGCCTTAACTGGGTGAGAGAGTTCAGGCGAAGTACATGTAAATGTGAGGCACTTAAACATTTTAGTGTCATTGGACACAAACAAACGCAATAAACACTTTTAGGAAAAAATTTACAGAAATGGTATCTTTAGGCCTACAGCAGCTTGTCACTGGGGCACAAATGGTAAACTTGGCACCTTACTTATCCTCAAAAGTTATCACTTTGATAAGGGTACACATTACCACTTTTTGGGAGCAGATAAGTTGTCCCAGTGACAAGTGTTTTTTATAGTGTGCTTAGGACCTGATCAACATTCACAAGACCGGATGTTTCGTCACTGTGGTGAAACGAATTGTGTTTGGGGCACGTAAGAAATAGTCCATCTGTGCATTATTATGTAAACAGGTACCTTTAAGACTAAGCATGAGCCTAGAGCTAGCATCACAGCGTCAGAATTCATTACTGCCAAATTCACACTGCCACCTTAAGGACAACTCGCTGCACTACCTATTAAGCTGCAAAGTGCACAACATACAACTGAAATAAATAGAAAACTCCATCCCTCTGGTTTCCACAGGTATCTTGCGTACAGGTGTAGTATGAACGATAGCCCACATTATAAAAGCTAGGTAAAAAAAGTTAAACGTGTCAGAGTTAATTCAGACACACATGATGGTAAAGTGTATGCAGGCTAAACAACAACAACAAATGCATACAACTTTTAGTAATACTATATCTATTCTTAAAATCCACTGAGGATTGAAATAGATTGGAGAGAGTGATAAGAAAAACAAGTGAAACGATCAGACTCCTGTAGTATCCGTCTCTGACTTGACAGGAGTGTTTGAGGTGGAGGAGGAGTCCAGCATTTTAGGACGAGATATTGGACATGTTGCTCCAGCTGTGGTTTGGGGAGGAATAAGGGGGTGTGCTGCAGTTAGAGGGGGGGCCAGAGCTGAGGCTGTCATTGGCCTGACCCATCAGAGTGTCTTTACGAGAGCCTTTACTCTCGATCTCCTGCAGATACTGAGAGATCTCTTCTGGCAAGCGCTTCAGCTCTACTTCACAGTCGCGTGTCAGACGGGCCTGATCCTGCACAGACAAGAAGATTCCATTTAATATTTGAAGAAAGAAAAACACATCCAAACACATAAAATGCATTATGGGATCTTCAAACTAGGGGTGGGGGATATGGCTAAAGATTTATATGATAGGGTGACCATATATGCCATTTCTTCTATATTGCCTAAAATATCTAGGTTTTGGCTTTGTTTGCCTGTGCAGACCGATCGGTGGATGACATCGGTTCCTTATGTTTTAAAGACACTCTGGAGGTACTTTTATCGAAAATATCAAAATCCTGGCCAGGATGTGTCCTGGGAAAATGACAGGTATGGTCACTTACTTAAGTTGAAAATGAGGTTGCCCCAATATCAACAACAATATCAATAATACTGAAATTTTACATTTATCAATATCAATTTTGATATCACAGTAAAGACTAATGCTAACCTAAGAAATGTCATTAAAAAGTTTAATACTAAAAAATAAGAACAAATTACAAATAAGGCAAAATAATAAGGCGAGACAAAAAGGTATATTTAACAGAAATAAGAAATTCATGCAAAGATGATTACAGCCAGACAGGCATATAACTGTGTATTTGACCATTTGAGAATAAAATCCTATGGAAAAAGCTTCAATACCTACAAACTATTATAGGCACCTCTCTTTGAGGGTTCTTCGAGAGTATATGCTCAGAAAGTTGTCTGTTAAATAGTGTTCAGATACAGAGCTGAGTTCTCTTATGCATCTTATTACGCTTTTAAAACCTGTTGAATGTTAAACTGGCTGGCTTAAAAATGTGCACAAGTGATTAACGACTGATGCATAATTAGCATAACGGTGACCATTTGAAATGGGTTGCCCAACCTTATTTTAAACAGTCTAAAAAGCTTTCAGAACCTGAAATGGCCATTTATTTTTCTTGATGACATCTCTTGTAACTGCAGTATTTTGGTGGAAAACATACAGTAGTTATTGGGGTACATTTTAGCAAGGTTTTTTTTTCTTTTATTTATTTTGGAATTGATTAGTAAAGGAAATAAAGTGACAGTGAACAAGGAATATATTTGTGCATGACTGACCATAGGAACCTCCTCCTCTATTTTCTGAAGGATGTCCTTGTGAAGGGCTTTTAACTTCTCTTGACGCTTCCCTTGAGACACTTCCAGCTACACAAAGAGACAAAGAACTAGGGAAATTAATGAGGAAGATTGATCTTATTTAAATGTTTGTTTGGTATGGCTCAGAAACACTTTTGTCCCAACAAGGTTTGTAGCAACAGTGATACATTTGTCCAGAATTGATGCGACATCGCTTTGTCGAATAAGATCACTCAGATTTGATAAAACAACAGCTACCAGTGACGAAACACAAATAGAAGCATCTAAAATCTTCTGACTGGCTATGATTTTGTCGTTGTCTTTGTCATTAAGTGTCTAGTTTTTGTGCAGTGTTCTACACCACTGGCACTAGTCAAACCACCTGGATGGCTTTTCTGACAGCCGAGTACGTCGTCAGACCTTGTTAGAAGAGATTAATATGACTGGCTATTCAGCTCAAGCAGCCACATTCTTAAAAAACAATTTTTTATTCAGTTGTTTTGTATCAATACAAATACCTTAGTTTCTCAACAACTGTGGTATATCAAGCCAATCCGACAATTATGTCACCAGTAGTTCTTTGACGTCGGTTTGGTGTGGCATGGCCTTTCATTCAGTACATACATTTAACGGTTACAAAAGCTGACAATGAAAACTTTACCAAATTAGGACAAGGTAGGATTAAAATATTTACAGAAAGAATGCATACACTTTACTCACCTGACGGATTAAGTTGACTGACTCATTGATGTGTTTTCTATTGATCTCATTCAGCTCCCTGCTGAATAAGAGTATAACAGAAGTTTATGTTATTGTACACCATCATCAAAGTGCTGAGAGCAATGCTGACATTTCCAAAGTTTCCAGTGATGTTAATAGCTTTATGAGCCTCAGCAGTACATTCACAAACGGTCTCATCTCTCTCTATTTCTCCAACAGTTTCCAGGACAATGAGAAATATGGCTGCTTTTATAAATATCTCAAGGCATCTTAGAACATCTCTGATTAAGGTATACATCAGGTTGTTCTTAAAGGAAAACATGGAGATGTAACTGTATTTGTATATATTTGCATTTGTGTATAATGGAAGTCAGCGGGGTCCAAAATAACAGCGAGACATGAGGGTGAGTTAATGATTTACGTGAACTATCCCTTTAAGGCAGGTAGTGTCCTTTTATTCATTCACAGGTCACTAATATATAATTTGCATATATCCTCAGCATTTATTGTGCTCCAAAGGCAAGCCACTTATAGCAAGGTATAGTTTGCCCCAAATTGAAAAAGCTTTCACCATTTACTCACCCTCATGTTGTTTCAAACCTGTTAGACAGACTTACTACTCTTGATTTTGGCTGAAGAAAGAAAGCTTTCTGACTATTGAATGATAAGAGGTTGACTAAATGATGACAGAGTTTTTAATATTAGTTTGGACTAACCTTTTAACCCTAGGCTGTCACTAGAACTGCCCTTGAGAAAAAAAAAACAATTACTCACGCCTCAGCCTTGTCTTTTTCTGCTTTCTTGGCCTCAATGATGCTGTTCAGCCTCTTCCTGTCCAGAATCTTCTGTAACTCTTTCTTTTCTCTGTAGGTAGAAATGTGACATTTCAGCATTTGTCCACAAACACACAAATTCACCTCAAACACAAAAACTCAAAAAAAAAAAAAAAACGTTTCTCACTTGTCACAGACTTCCTTGAGCTTCTTAATCTGTGTTGCTTGGCATTCTTGGGCGATTTCCCTCAATTTCTGATTGGCCTGACACAGAAGCGCGCAGTCACAAAGAATAAACTTTTTTTGCAGTGTGTGTTTGTAGTGCATTACAGAGCAGCTGTGATCTCTGTGTCTTTGGGCTATTATTATATGTCATACCTCTTTAAGGTGGCATTGTTTAGCCTCTTTCTCGGTCTGATGTTGTGCCTGTCTAAGCACAAGAAGCTCCTCCATCTGCTCCTCTTTGAAAAGGTCCATCTGTTTCTGCACCTCCAGATCCAGCTCATTCAGCTCTCTCTGATCATCCTCTGACCCACTGCACAAATAGAAAACATCTATTGAACAATAGAAATAATGATAATATTAATAATAGTAAATCAAAAAGAAATGATTCAAAGCGAACAGTCCCCGAAGAAACTTTTAACCAAAGGCCAGCAAATTTTCTTCTTCTTCAAAATTTAATTTGAGGTTCTGCTGTTAAAAGTACCATTTTAACTGATTTGACACTATATCTAGTTTACTAATAAAATAAGCAACGTTGTGTGACAGTGAGCATGTGAAAACTGTTCAAAAGATCAGATGTTCTATGAAAGGTCAGAGTGTTCGGCTTCTCATAAAACGTAACTAAATAAAACAGTCTGCAGTTAACCATTGGTGTCGCTCCCTGCGTTAAAGTGAACAATGTGAAATATCCATCAGAGTCTGAGGCATGCGCCTTTTCTTTATTCTCCATTAAACACAATGTTCCTCACGAGAACTGAGCATTCATTTCCGTTTGGCTGCTTTACCACTCTGAGCTTCTGACCTCTTGATCTCTTTGTGATCATTGTATGAATTACAGCAAACAGTTGGCTCTGGAGCACAATATCCACCTGGACAACATTGATTAAGGTCAAACAGTCAATGTTCAAATCTAAATTTCCTCACTTTTTCTTCAGACTGGAACGCAGACGCTTCTCCACCTGACTCCGTTTCCTCTGCAGGTCAGAGTTCAGCTGACTACAGCGAGTCCTTTGTTCCTTACTGAGAGCCCACACCTGAAACACACACAAACAATAGAAATTTTTAAAACTTTATAAGTTTGCCTTAATGCCACAGCACTGTTTACTGCTAGATACTGATTGACTGATGCATGGTTTTAAAGTAACTCCAGGTCTTGAGCTCATTAACGTACCATATTACTTTAGCAAAGAATCCGACCTTCAAATGAAAATCTACAAACATCATTGCTATCTACTGTGAACTGTGTTAGGCTCAAGTCATGCTCTCTCACTCAATAACATTGACTCCTGATTCTGTTCCTGGAGATTGCACATTTCTGATGTCATCTAAAATGTCCAGTGTTGGAGGTTCTCCCAGACCAGTATTGGAAACCTTTGCTCTATAATATCATTCCTATAATAACTTGAGAAGCAGACCCAGTTCTAAAGCGAGGCTTTCAAATTTGTAACGAATGTTTGGCTTGGTGTGAAAGAAGGTTTAGCAAAGTTTTTACAGAGTTTTATAAATGAAAACAATTCCAACTTGAACTAATCCCAGAGCTATAAAGCTACAATCGCCAAATTTCTGCATATTATCACCAACAAAAAAGTTTCACAGTGTATTGATAATAATGAAGACATGTATAAAGCAAAGCAATCCGTTTTCTGTGGGTCAGTGCAGCAAATCTTAGTGACTTGAACACATTGGAAAATCTGCATGCCGCAATCGTTTGTCCTCATGCAAAATTCACAATTGGATTGGATTCCTACAAAAAGACTGGATTTTGCTGGCAAAATATTGCCCAACAACGGCAAATATGTTAAACCATATACTGGAAAAGACGGTGATGGTCATGTTTCAACTGTCATTAGCATCATAAATCGTCAAAAGTGTTTTTTGATTTTTATAGCATGTACACTTATAGCGCTATACCTTGTATTAAATCATCTTTGTTTAAACCACGAAAAAAAAAAGAACATTAATTGGAGGGTGTTTCTAACAATCAGCGTCCATGGGAGGGATAGTACATTTGATCTCATTCTCTCTTCTTACTACCATTATCAGCCTCTCTCAAATTTTGCTTATTTTTTCGAAAGTGAAAACACTTTAATAGAAATTTCTTTTGGAAACATAAAAAAGATTGATCTGTCTATTTACAGTACCACTAGCAAAGCCCATCAACTAAGACATGCTAGCTACAGTGCATATTATCTTGTTAAATATGACCAGGACGGTACATACATAACTGCAAGTGGTGTTGAAGCAATAGAGTGTTTTCTACCTTTTTGAGATGTTTCTTTTTCAGCTCCTTGAGCTCCTTGCATTGCTTCTTCAATAGCTTCAGGTAGGAGTTGTGCTGTTTAAGCTCATCAATAGACTGAGGTTCGATCACTGCAAAAAACAAACAGATTCAAAGCTTGTCCGTGATCTGCAACATCTCTCAGCACTTTGCATGAGACCGATGAAGGTGAGCGTACAATGATTACATGAGGGTTGAGTGAATCTTACCTTTAAGAATATTGTTGACTAAATCTTCTTTTTGGCCTAAAATATATTACACACAAACACCAAGTTCACTTAATGGACATGACACGCATATTCACAAGTAGACATTAGAGGTATAACACTTCATCATGTATTGCTGTTTTGGCAAGTAGAGGGATTGACTAGCAATTGGTAACAGTTTGCCTTAACTAAAAAAAAAAAACTAACAAAAAAACAAAACAACAGGTAACCGTAAAAGCTAAATTCACACAAAATGCACTATATTGTTTTTTAATTACAACAAGGAAAATCAAAAGTAAATTTAGAAGTCAAAAAAAAAGAAAAGAAAAAAAAAGTAAATAACATTAAGTTTAACCATGACTCGTTTGAAATAAATCAGACTGTGATACAAAAACATAATCTAAATTTTTTATTCATATAACATGAGAACTAAATTTAAAAATGGAATTTCCTATACAAGTTATTGATAAAAAAAAAATGGTTGTCCACACCATGCTTCCTATTCAAGGAGATAATCAAATGTTTTCTGCTATGCTTTGTTTCTGTGGTAAACAGCACCTTTAGGTCTTTGGGCTTAAATAGTGACACATGGATGCAGAAATGACACCGATGACATGTCATGGCACTCTGCATTTATGCAAGTTGTCACTCCAATTGTCTTTACCAAAACAGATAATCATCTTTTTTATGACAGAAAACTGCTATACCCCTAACAGACATCAGAAATGAAAAGACATTATGGCCAAAATGCAAAAATGGGGAGGGTGTGTGTGTGTGGAGAAAATGAACATGAGCAAAACAGTAGAAAAAAAAAGTAACTGTTTCCAAGATGAGACCGAACCTGATGCAGGAGGGTTCATGACCTCAGTGAGTACAGAAGGAAGTGTTGGAGACGGCAGAGAGCAAATAGGGTCAACAGAGGTTACGCAGCCAGTGTCACACTTCTCTCCTTCATCTTGTTTTAAAGGCCCACCCTGCAGACACACACTCACAGTATATAATCACTTAATGGCTGAAATATCTACAAGATGTTAGTTAATGTAAAAGTGAGCTAATAGTAATATAAATACCAAAAATAGTATTATTCCAAACCATTTAGGAAAAACATAATAATGAATAACATTTCACACTCTTTTTAATGTACAGTAGCTATAATAAATGAGAACAGGCGCTTTCAAAATGTTAAAAATATACTAAAGTTTCATAAAAGCATCATATGCACAAGCATAAATTTGATAAACTGATTAATTTAAAATATGTGTGTGTCAAAAGAATGGTTTCCTGAGGAATAGGACTGAATACTGATGAAGGAAGACTTTCCAACAATTACAATTTTGGGTTGTTTTCCCACACAAAAACAAAGTGTTTGTTTTTTTTAGGGTGGACTGTTAGTTCATATGGGAAAATCACTAAGGGGATTGGTTGTTTGCAAAAATTCAAATTGGACGACAGTTGTTATCACCAGAAAACGTCTACTGCAAGACATTCTCTATATTTCACCTAAAGTAAAGTTGACAAGAGTGACTGACCTCTGTGGGTTCCTCCATAAGTGCTAATAGCTGCCTTTCTCTCTGGGCCAGCAGAGAGAGATGTTTGATGGGGTTTGTCAGAGCCTCTGCATACTCTACACAAAACAAGAAGATGATTCTAGAAAAGGCTGATAAAGAGTGGTGCAGGGGGCAAAAACCGGGGCTAATAACTGAAAGACTGCTGGTTTAAATGTTTTGACTCTGGGTGACCCATTATCCATGGGCAAGGCAAGAACAGTTTATATCACATTTCATACACAAATGGTAATTCAAAGTTTTTTAAAGAACAAAACATTAAACAAACAAACTATATATATATATATATATATATATTAGTGCTGTCAAAAGATTAATCGCGATTAATCGCATCCCAAATAAAAGTTTT
>JAUMHQ010000296.1:3279536-3291058 GCA_032361165.1 Enteromius paludinosus | reverse complement strand
TTATGTCCATGTACTGAACTGTTATTATTCAACCATGCCAAGGTCAAATCAGTTTTCCATTCTATGGCACCTTTAAGATACTTTTAAAGAAATCCGAATGCTTTCCCACCCTCGATCGAGACCAAAAAAGGAAGTAAGGACTTTTTTAAAATATGTGCCATCAACGGTTCAACTTAATTTTGTGAAGCTATAAGAATACATCTTATGGCAGAGAAGAAATTGGTAAATAAAGCCATTATTTATTTATTTATTTATTTGTTTACACACATAAAGTATCCCCAAAGTTTAATAAATGTTAAGGTTGAACCACGGATGTCATTTGGATTATTTTCTTTAATGTCTGTCTTTATGGGCCTTGAGCATGGTTGCACCCTTGCTGTTTATTGAGGTCAAGAAAGCTTTAGGTCTTCGTCAGAAATTTATTAATTTGTGTTGAAGATGAAGGAAGCTCTTACGGGTTTGGAACGGCATGAGGGTAAGTAATTAATGACAGAATCTTCATTTTTGGATGAACTATCCCTTTAAGAAAGAAAAGAGTTATTAAGAGCTATTGTAAATCTGTAAGTCCTAAAATGACTCATTTAATGAGCATTTCATCTATTAGTTGATTTTTTTTTAGTTGCTCCATCATGCACCCGGAACACTGCATCCAAGTTCATTCAGACATTTGTTTTTATTTTTACACTGCAAAAAATGCTTTTCTAGCCTAGATTATTTTGTCTTGTTTCCGGCCAAAGTATCTAAAAATTCAAGGAAAATAATTTGCCAATGGGGTAAGCTAAATAGTCTTGTGTTTTGTTAAATAATAAAATTATTTTGCTTGTTCTAAGCAAAAAAAGCACTTAATTTTGATTTGGGTTTTTTTCTGAAAATCTAGGCTAGAAAAGCATTTTTTGCAGAGAATGGTTTGTCTCATAATGCTAAAGTGGTTCTTCTGTGTGTGGCTTTGTTGACATTCATCTGCAATAATTAAATACACATGATACTATTCAAATGTTTAAGGTCAGTAAAGCTAAAAATAACTAGATTTTGACTTCTGTTGACTACTTAAACAGTAATTATGAGTTAAACATATGTATAATTCCTGGGGATTCAGGTCTAAAACTGTGTCCACTGTGGTTTCGCCATAGATAACAAACCTGCACGGCAGCCGTGTGGTGGACATCTTGTTTGTGGATGTAGGCATTCAGGCGTCAATCGAAGTCACTGAGTTGAGGGAGATCCCACCTCCTATGCTGCGTGACCTCATATCCACCCCGGCCCAGGTCAGACAACAGATAATGACAGCACAAAGAGCTCAATGAGTGTAATGCTTTGTAACAGCAGAGCATATTGTGTTCGTTTTATTTTTTTAAGTGAAAGACATGAAAAATCTGTAATACTTTATGTTAGGCAGTCCAAAAGTGTCCAGGCTGCTTTTTTCCATATTATCCAAAGCTGTCCATGGTTCTTATCCACTTGCATTGTATGATAGCAGCTTAAATATACTGTATATACTGTATACGTAGGATAGCAGCTTTGACATTTTGTCTTAAATACAAAAACTTGAAATAACATGAGTAACATGAACAAGTCATTTCTGAGTGAGCTAATTTAATTTTAGGTCATTAATATGTAAGCTTGTTTTTCTGCCTATATTTGTCCCTCTGCAGGCACTGAAGTGTTGTCTGGCAGATCTGCCTGTGAGCGAAGGCTTGTGGACTCCAGATGCTGTCCAGTGGCTGAGAGACACGGCTCTCCACTGCAGTGACTGCAGCTTGAAGGCCAGTTCAATACTAATGCTGCCCTCTTCCTATTTGCATTTCATTCATTTCAGTTTGCAAATGAGATACAAGCATAGAACTGAGGCTAATTCCTGATAGAACCAAATATGGAAAAAGGCACAAAGATTCTTGTACAAAGTACTTCTAATTCTGTCATTAACAGCTCACCCTCATGTCTTTCCCAACTCATAAGACCTCTGTTCATCTTTTTAACAGAAATGAAGATATGTTTGATGAAACCCGAGAGCTCTCTGACCCTTCATAGACTACAAGGATACTACTACGTTCAAGTTCCAGAAACGTAGCAAGGACATCAGTAAAATAATCCATGTGACATCAATGATTCAAACAACGTATGCTGTTCTGAATGAACGCTGTTAATGTTAAGTGGATACTCCCCAAAAAGGAGCTATATGGTCACTCAGAGATAAAGTGTTAAAGTCATTATTTTTTGTTTTCTTTGCGCACAAAAAGTATTCTCATACAGTACCAATGTAAAATTTCGGTTGACCCACTGATGTCACATGGAATACTCGACCCATGTCCTTGCTACGTTTCTGGACCTTGACCTTAGTAGTATCCTTGCTGTCTATGGGAGCTCTCAAAGAGATCTCTGATTTCATCTCAATATTTCAAAATATCTTAATCTGTTTTCTGGAGTTGAACACAAATAAAATTCTTATGGGTTTGGAATGACATGAGGTGTCAGTCATTTTTGGGTGACTTTTTACCCTTAACAACAGCAAGAAAAAAAGCACTAAATACAGTTGCATTTGTTTTTCTAGATAGCTAAAGTGGATGAGCCCAAACGCCTCGCTCATGTTTATCTCTTCACCAGCAAGAACTTCCACGACACGAGCTGCAGTTTAAATCAACAGCTGGCCAACTCTAATCTGTGGAACCACCAGAAGGATGTTTTCTTAAGCAGCCGGGGGCCCTCAAAAGCCCTCAACGCCCCGACAAGCCCTGCCACCATCCAGACCTCCAGCCTCAGCACTGATGGACAGGATAAAGCCCCACACACACCCAAGAGGATGTCATCTCCGCTGGGGTGCCTGAGTACACCCCCTGGCTCTCCGCCTGAACAACTAGCTCTTCCGCCACTGCTGGACCTGCCTGAGATCGGGCAGAATTTGGACGTGTTTGTTTCAGTGGCATGTCATCCTGGGCACTTTGTGCTACAGCCATGGCACGAGATGTACAAACTGGTGGATTTGATGGGGGAGATGATTCTGCATTATAATAAGATGGAGGAGAAACCACCTAAGGTGGAGAAGAACCAGGTCTTTGCTGCCAAGGTGGAAAACAAGTAAGCGTGCGTTTGTATTTGTGTCTAGGTCAGAGGGGTTCAGAGTTCCTGTGAAGTATAGATCCTAAAGACCTTATTAAACGTTTCAGATGTTTGAAAGCTAAACTGTGCTGGAACTGAGAGGTGTGATGTGTTTTATGAGACCACTTACCATCTGTGTGATTTTTGCAGCTGGTACCGTGTACTGGTGAAAGGAGTCCTGACCAATGGCCTGGTGTCAGTGTTTCAGCTGGACTATGGCAAACATGAGCTGGTGAGCTGCACCCAGCTCCGGCCCCTCACCCAGGAGTTCTGCCAGCTCCCCTTCCAGGCCATCACTGCTCAGCTGGCTGGTACACTTCATTTCCTTTTAGAAAGGCTCTTTCATTTATTGAAAAGGCTGTTTTAGCTAGCTTTTTTTTGTATTTCTTTAACATCAAATCAGAATATTATGATTTTTTTTAGATCTGAAGTGTTTCTGATCGTTCCAGGGTTGAAACCCAGACAGTGGTCTGAGGAGGCCTCCATTGTGTTCAGGAACCACGTGGAGAAGAAGCCCCTGGTAGCCCAGCTGGAATCGGTGCAGGAGGCGTCACAGCCCTGGGACCGCAAGGTGGTTATCTACTTGGTGGACACTTCACAAGAGGAACGGGACATTTGGCTTCATGACATTATGGCTGAATTCACTGATGGGATGTCCAACGCAGCATAGACTTTTTTGAAAGGTTCTCGTAAGATTAGCGTACTATAGATTAAAGGTTTATTATTCCTAATGTTACTTGGATCTGCGTTAGCGAATGTGAATCGGTTTAAAGGTTAAACTTTTAGACAGAAGTATTGCAATTTCTAGCAAACTTATGTGTTAAACAAACACGCTTAGCAGCAGCTCTTTAAGGGTTTGACGTCCGTGCTTGGTGAGAGAGTGAGTTAATGCTCTCTGTAGACTATTGCCTTTGCTTTTAACACTAAATAGCTGTGAAGATCCATCATCAGTGAAATCAAGCTTCTGTGGGACCTGCTGTGTGATCACTAAAGCTGTACCAAACCCTGATGCTGTCAATCATATTCCGTAATGTATCTGAATACATCATATAAGTTTGATTGTCCAGATGGTGTACTATGTGGTGGCTTGCTTCATGCTTCAAGTATAGCATGTTACAAAGCTGCCGGTTTACTACTCTATGGCCCGGTTTCACAAACAGGGCTTAGCTAAAGCCAGGACTAGGCATTAGTTAAAGATATTTGAGCAACTTTTACAAAAATGCCTTATAAGAAAGTATTACAGGTGTGCGTCTTAACACAGAACAAGGACACTGACATGTTTTAAGATATGTCAGAGCAAGATATTTTCATCTGAGACAGCTCAAACATGCAATTTAGTCTGGGACTAGTTGAAGCCTTGTCTGTGAAACTGGGGGTATATGGTCCAAAAGAGGCTAACAACGCACAGTGCTCTAACTTGCACAAAGCTGATAGTGTGTTATTTCAAAATTGTTTACATGGAGAAGCTTTTTGAAGTCTAAATTGTCTATAAGGCAAGAGGAGCGGCAAAAGCCTACCTTGCTGTAGACGTATGTATTTGAGCTCTGGTTTTAGCATTATTTATATAGATTATTTTCTTTGTGTCTTGCTAATAATATAGTGGAGGGATGAAATGTTTGGGGTTGTGACTATTCTATGTATTTAAACAGCAGTGGCATAGTAAATTTGTATATGACAGTTAGACTTGAAAGCTAAACCACTGTTGGCAGGTAGGATTCCATCTGTGTTTTAACTACAGATGCTCAATATAAAACAAATTAAATAAATGTGAAACAATCACTAGTTAAACCTTAAATGTTGAACTTGAAATCAATATTGAACCAATTTTCTTTATTAATTGCACCTTTCTGGTTTTATGTGAATTGCGAAATTAAATAGCTTGTTCTTTCAGCCCATGTCACACATTTTTTTTCCTTTTCCTCCTCCAAATATCTTTCACCTCCAGTAAAAAGAATGGCATTTCAAAGTCAAATCTCCACAACATGGCGGTGGCGGCAATAGTTCTGCAGCGAGAATAAAAGTTACTCCTTTCTATGCGTAAACATTTGGACGGTGTTATGCAAACCTCGCACAGTGATGCAGATGTGTTTGAATGAGGCATTTTAGATGGGTCTTAACTTTTATAAAGAATATCTCCTTGGGTTTGAGAACTTTGCAGGTCTTATATGTGCACAAACACCTTGTAACACTCCAAAGACTCCAAAAAGGACACAAGATAAAAACTGAAGTCATACCCCTGAAACCAGCAAGCTTGGTCATAATTACAAAACAAACACTGGGAATATCTTGTGGGCAACCTAAATGGCTAAAAATTCAATAGCCATTCAACCAACATCAATAACATGAGCCTTGCTTTAGGAAAGATTTCAACAGATCACCAGTGTTTATTCACATCATGCATTCATTCAGATCCATTCAGCATCAAAATGTGAAAATTTAAATACAAACTAATGATATATAGATTGAGGTTTAAGAGATCTGAAACAGGGGCTTTCTCATGGAGGATTAGTAATGGAAGGAGAAGCTTGTTCACCTTCATAACATCACTTTAGTTCATCAAGCACTAGTCGGCAGCACTCGCCCACTTTAGCCGGATCAGAGACCCTGGCATATTTAGAAATCTGAGAGTTGACACCCAAAGATCGTGCAAGGTCCTTTGCGGTGCCGTCCCCAGCCACTGTGGTCCCCAGGGCCACCAGCAGCCTGAAGATGGCCTCTTTGTCCTGTACGACCTCTAAGGCGGTGCTGGCCACTGATAAGCACTGCGCCTTCGCCTCGATCTCGGTGGGTTGACCGTATAACCTCCCAGCGTAGTTGAGCACCAGGGTAGCCAGCGCCACGTGGATGTTCTTGTTGGAGACGATGCGGAGGTCTCCGGCCCGGGACAGGACTGCATCACGCTGACCCAAGAGGAGAGCGCGGCCGTGGGAGCCAGAGAAACAGTTGCAGAGAGTGCGGAGCGCTAGCATCTGATTCGCGGGCCTGGCCTCAGGAGACATGAGACCCAGGAGATGGTTGCAAAGACTGGCACCTTCAGTGCCGCCACACAGCTGGGCGTTGACTTCTGGATGGCGCACAGCCAGACGCAGGATGTCCAACACTGGAAAGACAATGTCTGAGGAGGGAAATGATCACTGATTAATAGACTGGAAGTAGCACAAGATCTTTTCTTCTGTATAGTGAAGTACATCCAAGTGTAAGAGATTATAAAAATGAATAAATAAGGTATTTTATTAATATACCTCACTAAAAAGAAGTGGTTTTTTTTCCCTGGAAGGCCCAGTTAAGACATTCAATTAAATATTATTAAAAAGTTAAAAAACCTAAAGTAAAACTGCAATAAAAATAAAGTAAGCTTAAATGCTTATATTTAAAAGTACAAAAATAAGTATGCAACTGAAAAAAAATCTTACTCCAATTATCAATAAAACCTTTCATTGTATATAAATAATAAAAACAATGTGAAATGGACTAAAATATGTTAATAAACAGTTATGATCAAGCTGTTCTAAGCTCTTTAAAATGATAAAGTACTACATTTATTTGCAGTCAGATATTTCCTTTCCACTGCCTTCTCCAACTTCTTTCTGCAGCAGCAGTCTTGTAAATTCAGTTAAATTCATTATATTAATGACATCTTTTAATTTTGCAGAGAAGTGTTTCACACCGATGCTATCCATGACTTGAACATTAACTACAGAGATAATAACAAACTCTGAATCATGTTGACAGAACATTTATATCGAACTTTGAGGACTTGCTGAACCCGATCTACACCAGGTCGGATCTGTTTGGTTTTGTCTACTCAAGAGATTTGGCCACAGACGACTGCTAAATTCTAAACTCCTGCCATTAGTGACATTTTTTTTACGTCTAATGTAGTGAATTGTTTATTTAAGTAGGTTAAATAGACTCAAAGCCTTACCTTCTGGCCAGTGGCTAGTCCTCCACAGAACACTGATCTGCTCTGCAGTGGGCTGTTCAGTACTTTTCTGGTCTGCAACTACACTCAACAACTTCTCCAGACAGTCCAGTGCTGTGTCGCTCAGCTTACGGTCCGCAGGAGCAGTGATGTTCAGCTCCCGAAGCTTACCTACAAATGAAATTGAGGAAATGTTACATGGGGATACAGGATAGATTCTTACCACCAAGTTAAGTCTTTACTGATCGCCCAACCTAGCTCTCCGGCGGGGCCCGGACCACCCGATCACAAGCTTGGTCGACAGGGCTTTTTTGTTAAGCCCAACCTGAAAGGCATGTGTTGCACCTTATAGACTTTGATTGAGTCAAGTTCTGATGTCAAAGTGTCACTTACCAAGAATCTGAGCTGTATTTGCCTGTTCAAACATAACTCCATCCGTATTGGGGAAGAAAATGTTTGTCGTAGCTTTTGGAGCAGAAGAAGAGGAATAGGCGCTGCCACCTAGTGAGGATTGAGAGCTATATTAGTGTACGTGATCTGGATTCAGGCTGTAAGATTGGCTCAAAAACCAAATGAAAACCAGTATTCGAATTATATTCAAATTTAATAAGCATCATTTCTCTCCTGAGACCGGCATGTCGAGCAAAATATTATCGTACTAATGCACAAGACTATCTTTGAAAAAGTACCTGATGTTTAAATGAACCTTTATAAACCATATAATTATGTTGCTTAACCAATTAGAAACAACAATATAGTATAGTTTAATACTAAGGACCACATGTTGAATAATTTGTGCTCCTTGTCAATGGCTTGTTGCAGCGTTTTTGCATTCAAATGTGTTTTTTGACAGCCCTACTCTGCATGTGCTGGATGTTTTGCATGTATTTTACCCGTAAAAGGATCAGCTCCACCTGAAGACACAGTGTCTGTGGATTCCGACCCAGGTATATATCGTCCAGCCCCTGCCCAAACAAACACCTCTCATAAGTTTGATCTCAGATTAGCAAATAACAAATGCTATTCCCAAAGGCGTACCTGTGAAAGGATCAGCGCCAAATCCTTGGTCACCACCTCCTGCACCTGGAATGTAGCGTCCTGCACCTGCGGGCACAGGAGGGATATGAAGCACACTTGACCTTCAGCTGAACAAAGTGTGTATGTAAAAATATATTGTTCGGGTTACCTGTGAAGGGGTCTGCGGCGGAGGCGGGGGCTGGGCCTAGAGTGTGCCCTTTAGTGTTCTCGATGATGAAATTAGCAACCTGATCCAGGAACATGGGACTCAGGTCATTCCTCTCCAGGAAGTTGTGAGCCGTTAGCCAGGGGTCCTCTGTCACATTGTAAGGCAGTTTTAAGCCAGGACCTCCCTCATTCACATCGATAGAGAAGACAAAGTCATACTCCTTCAAGAAGGGACAGCAACAAGGGTTACCACATGATTTCTACTACAATCAACACCGGGCGTTTAACAGCTCGAACATATTATTTTAGGCTACTTGCATCAATTTATGTACCAAAACTGCAGTTGACGGTGAATATATCACATTAACATAAAATGCACAAAATCTACTGGATCAATACCATGGATCTCACCTTGCCTTCATACATGACTCGCTTTGAATTTTGCTGAGAGGACCCGCCTACTACATCTCCGATCTTCACCCATCGTCCATCACTCACATTCCACTGATACGCTTCAACATTTGAACCCTCCTTTATGAGCCGCGTCTGGCCATCACGATTCCCTACACACATGCAATAATAATAATACAGTGAGCGAAATGATTATAAGCTATATAAGATATTATCATTTTTCTTCTAAACAGTAAAAAATTCTGTTATCGTTAACTATACCTATTCAAAATCATTTATTTAAAAAAAGCTGAAATACAATAAAATATACATATTAAATTTACAACTTTCCAGGAAATTTTAAACTTTCCTACATTCCAGGACGAAACACTTCCTGTGTTCAAGATACAACTCACCTGGTTCATTCAGATGCTCTCTGCCAGGTAAGTCTTCTATCTTGATGTCACCCAAGTCGCCAGTCTTGGGGTCGATGATGGCTTTGGAGAGTTCATCCTCAAAAGCCTGCAGGTCCTGAGCACTCGCCACACGGTCTTCGCTCTCGGTGAACACACGGATAACGCCATCGCTTCAGAGAAATGTGACACGGTCATGCAGCATAATAAACCGAAGACAGTTTGGATTTAAGAAACAGAAACAGTAAGTGTACCTGGCTCCCACAGCAATGTCTCCATCAGGCAGAATGCAGCAGCACCACACCGACTGGGCAGGAAGACGGATAGTCTGGGAACATTCCCCCTTCCTCCAGACCCTAAGTGTCCTGTCTTCTCCTGTGCTTATGAAGTCTTGAACAGAAAAATATAAGGGAAATAATTAAGAATATATGCACAAATGTGTAGCACCAACCTACTGCAATACTGACGGTAATCACCTTGTCCGTTAGGGAAGACCGCAAGGCTGTAGATGTAGTTAGTGTGACCATAGTAAACCTGCACACATTCACCCGTCACCATCCAGCGTCTAATGCTAGCGTCATTACTGCAGGAGAAAAACTCCACGTCGTTTATCACAGCGAGCCCGCGCACACAGTCCTCGTGACCTGCAGGACAGACAAATATCTGAAACAGCTGGAGTCAAAAACTGCATTTTAATCTTTACTAATGCTGACCCCTGCTGGAGATCTGATAACACTAAAAAAAGCTATATTCAGCATCACATGTTTGACTGTTGAAACAAGCATTAGAATCAAGTATCAAATGCACCAATGTACCAGTGTAGGTCTTCTCACAGCGACCAGCCTTCCATAACTTGATGGTCTTGTCAGCTGATCCAGACAGCATTAAGCCCTGCTCTGGTAAAATGACTACGGCCCATACAGCAGCACTGTGTCCCTGAGAAGCAGCAATTACACAAGAAACCAGTCAGCACATACTCACACTCTACTGTCATCGATTGCAGGCAATGAGAGTATATCTGATTTCCCTCTTAAAGGTATAGAGTGGGAAGAAGAAAAAAACATTTAAGACAAGCTGAGATGCATGATTTGCAGAATTTCTAACACAATACATGTATACATATCCAATGCACATTATAATGCAATGTAGGATCTCAATAACAACTAGATGAAAAAAGTTTGTCCTGACAAACTTTAAGTTAGCTTGAAAAGTCCTAAGTTAACTTTTTAAAGTTTAAAAAGTTAAACAAGTTTAAGTTTGATGTTTTCAGTCTGAAAGAGTTAGAAATACTCAGAATATAAAGTCAGATTATAGAAAGATAGATGATTAACATGTTGTTAGCATGATTAGCAAGTAATAAGCATGTTGCTAACTTGTTTTTAGCATGATTAGCAAGTGACTAGCATGTCATTAGCATGCTGAGAATGTTGCTAGCACAACCAGTATGTCGCTAGCATGTTTTTAGCATGATTTACAAGTGATTAGCATGTTGCTAACATATTTTTAGCATGATGACCAAGTGACTAGCATGTCATTAGCATGTTTCTAGCATGCTGAGAATGCTGCTAGCATGACCAGTATGTCGCTAGCATGTTTTTAGCATGATTTACAAGTGATTAGCATGTTGCTAACATATTTTTAGCATGATTAGCAAATGACTAGCATGTCATTAGCATGTTTCTAGTATACTGAGAATGTTGCTAGCACGACCAGTATGTCGCTAGCATGGTTTTAGCATGATTTACAAGTGATTAGCATGTAGCTAACATATTTTTAACATGATTAGCAAATGACTAGCATTGTTTTAACATGACTAGCAAGTCGCCAGGATGTTTCTAGCATTAGAAAGTGACTAGCAAGTGTCTAGCCCCAACCCCCATGTTTCTATGGCATTCAGATTTAGTTCAGGTTTGGGTTGCTAGGGTATTCCATAATAGTTGCTAGGGCATGGCTAGGAAGAGGTTAAGTGATTCATGATTGGCTGCCCCGAGTCAAACGAGCCAACCCCCATGTCTGTATGACACTGAGATCCAAAGATATCAATCTAGGACTTTTATAATGGCAGTCTATGGGATCAGTTGCTAGGGTTCTCTAAATGGTTGCTAGGGCGTGGCTTCACAGCTTCACAGTCATCCTGAGAGTCTGATTGGTTGGCTGAGTAAAATGAGCCCACCCCCATATCTCTATGACATTGTGATGCAGATTTATGTTTAATACAAAATTCCTATGGAAATGACCATAGTAGGAAAAAAAGTGTTTCATGGGCCGTCCCTCACCATAGTATATTCCATAGGCAACTTTGGGGCGCACTAGCGCCACAGGGGTACAACTTATACCCCACTGCAGGGTATGTTCTCGCACAACTTGCCAGAAAATATGGCGTCTTCAACAAAGCCTCTTCAAATATGGAGATTCACAAGTTTCTACGAATACATATATATATATATATATATATATATATATATATATTTATACTACGGGGCCGTTGAATGCTTGAATCTGATTGGCTGACGAACGTT
>JAUMHQ010000296.1:3264906-3275878 GCA_032361165.1 Enteromius paludinosus | reverse complement strand
TTCCAGGCTGTGCAGGGATGTGAGCACTTTTCACTCCCTTCAGTGTATCCCACACATAGACGAATCTGTGGCGGTGCGCCACAGATTAAATTCCGACCGCCACAGATTCAACACCGACAAAAAAAAACAACAATTTTTCCAAAATTCCCAAGCTTAACTTACCATGGAAATTTACCGGAAATTTTCCGCCCCTTTGCAACCCTAGTGGGAGGCAGCGAGGTGAAGTAGGGCTGTTTTATTTTACCCCTTATCTCTTCTGACCCTAGCAACGCCCCTGCTGCTGCACATACACGATCACCCAATAGCAGGTCTACACAGGTGGAGCTGGCACGTCCTTATCCTTATACTATGTTTCCCTTTGTTGACCCTAGAACATTTGAATGCAAAATATAGTCTTGACCATATCTCTACACCTAAACCCACCCTTACCCATGAGTAATGCCTAAAATCAGAAGAAATGATAGATGACTGACACTGATGTACAAGCACCAAACACTGATTGTAAGCCTAAACTTCACAAAAAGTGTTAACTGTTTCTGATTGGTTAATCACAGTGTTGTCCCAGGGTCAACAAAGATGTTGACACAGGGACCTGTTGCACTTGGCAAAATTAGGTTAGCGGGTGGAGCTGGGGAAGGAGGAGGTTTTCTGAAGTGCACTGCAAACTGCTACCACAAGACTTTGACAAATATTTGAATTTTGAGCAGCGAACTCATTGCTTGCCAATACTGGAGAGAACCAATTAGCTGTGCAACGTGATGATGATGTCATTATGTCAGACAGAAAAAGATCTATCAAACTGCGCCATCTAGGATTTCAAGCCAGAAGTTTGTATTAGATAAGCTGGTTGGACCATCTTAAAAACATACATAACCAACATTACTGTTTTTTTTTCAGCAGAGATATTTTTGTTTTCTTCAGTGAAAAAAAAGGTCTGAATCAGGAGACAAAAGTTGCACAGATCAAGTAAAGTTCTTGATGTGAATGGACTAATGGGATGGGATTCTGCAAAAGAGGAAGCATTTTGGACTTCATAAATGGTTTAAAGTGAAGTGACTTGTGGCCAGGTATGGTGACCCATACTAGGAATTTGTGCTCTGCATTTAACCCATCCAACGTGCACACACACAGCAGTGAGAAGTGATCAACCACACACACACACACCCGGAGCCGTTGGGGGAACGGTGCCTTGCTCAAGGGTCTCACCTCAGTCATGGTATTGAAGGTGGGGAGAGTGCTGGGAATTCACTCCCACCACCCACAATCCCTGCCAGACCTGGGACTCGAATCCGCGACCTTTGGGTTACAAGCCCAACTCCCTATCCATTAGGCCACGACTGCCCCAGTGGTTGGTTTCTTACAAACATGATGGACTACAATTTTATGGATTGCTTGTGGATATCATGTTTTTATCAGATGTTTGAGCTGAGGATGCATTGGTGAGAAATGGATGCTAAATCAGTTCCGATGAAGAAACAACCTAACATACACCTGGGAAAAATTTAAAATTTTGGATGAACTAATCCTTTAAATTCTCGCATACAAATGAGAGAACATATACTGTTGACAGAGAAATTTTACACATTCATGCTTGTGCATGTACGTCTAAAACTTCACTGACTCGCTTATATATTTATTTAGGCTGTTCAGACTACAAAACACTAAACTGATTTAAGCCTTATACTGTTGACCACACAATGCCTCCAGAGTATAGGCAGATTCATATGAAGGACATGTATTATGAAAGCTTGAAGTAGTGCTGTTCATTAGTGAGGAGATGAAGGGATATTTCCGATGAAAGGAATAGCAGCAGCCTCTCGTTTCAGCAACTTTCCCTCTTCCCCAGGTTCAGAGGGAGCGAGAGAAAGTCTGTTGATCTGCAGGTCTTACATCTTCGCTTTGCAAAGAAGCCCAAAACAGACTGACACAGAGTTTTTAGAAAGGCGTTTGCTCTTAGAAGAACAAATATAAGCTGTCACTTTTCTGTCACTAGAAAAACAACCAACCCAAAAACCATTGAAAGCAGTTGTGAAAAATGAGTGTCACACTGACACACTAAGGTTTTTTTCATCTCTAACTTCAATGAGGGCCTCTCAACACTTTGTCTACAATAGGCAACACGACATAAATCACTTTCTCAGTTAATAGAACCAGTATTCCTCAAAATGGTTTTAAACCTACAGGAATGGCACTAGTGTAATATCAGCTTATAATATACCATGTTTTTCTCCTATTATAGCTTCACAGCAAGTATCAATATACCCTACAGTGTATATTAAATACAATGCACATTTTTTAATGTTAATTAACTTATTTTATTTTGCTGTTTCTATTTCTCTTCCTTTCTTTGACATTTATTTAAAATTCAAAAACATGCTGATCTTTCACTTCGCTGAGCTTTACTACCTTAGCTTTCATCAGCGAATCCAGAAAAAAAAATGTTGTCCAAGAAAATATTAAGCAGCACAACAGTTTTAAACCTTAATAAGATGTAGATGTAATAATACACTTTCTTGAGCACCAAATCAACATATTAAACTGGTGTCTAAAGGATCATGTGACATAGATGACTGAAGAATGGGAACGCTGAATTTTCAGCATCCATCACTGAAATAAATTACAAATTAAAAAACCCAAACTTTTGAATGTTAGTGTATATACTCATATGTGATCCGGGAGCACAAAACCAAGCATTTTGGTTATATTTGTAGCAATAGCCGAAATACATAAATTTTATGGTCAAAACATGATAATTTTTTCCTTAATAACAAAAATCATTAGGATATTAGGTACAAATCACATTTTATTAAGTTATTTTTTCAATGTCCTACTGTAAGTATATCAAAACATAGTAATTTTTGAGAAGTAATCTTTGTAATATGCATGCGGCCAAATATTTCCATACATCAAAGGCATATATATATTCAACTTTTAGGTAATGTATAAAATTTTGTGGTCTAGGGTGACATATATTATATTTGCATACAGCTAAATATATTTTTGAAGCAGTTCTTAGTGAGAAATAGTAAATCAAGTCACATTTTTTGGGATACTTTACTTTGTGGGTAAAGCGGGCTGAAGTGCTATAGATGAGTCATCATATGTTTCGAGATTAGTGGTAATCCAGCTCTGCAGGGCCCCCAAAAACAGGTGTGTTCTCAAGGGCCACTTATCTGGCTTCACAAACTGCTAGAGTTACACATTCTGTGGCTGTGTTGTTATGTGCTGCACTTCCGCTTCAACTCTGTTCAGCTAATTGATTGTAGACAGACTGAAGGCCTAATTATTCCAGTGGCGCCTCGAATGTGGTCAAAGGTTATATCGATGGTACTCTGATGTCAGCTCTCTGGGCAGTGAGCGAGGTGTGGGCTGTCGTAACATGCTGAAATACTCTACGTGCTATGCTGGAGTTTTATCAGTTAATGTGGTCTTCTGCAAATACACTTGTGTCCATATAAGATGTTTGTCATTCAGCATTTCCCATGTACGCTTCCACATTCTCACTGAAACATATTCAGCTGCTTACAATGCTATTGCACCATCTTTACCTTCTCAATCCCATCAAAGTTGCCGAGGGATACTTGCCGTCAAACCGCTGATGAAGTCATTGGATGAGTGGCAAAACTTCGACTACTGGAAAATAAAGCCCAGATGCTCTTGGGGAAAATTTATTCAGAAATTCCTGGATGCATGCCTTTTGTAAAGCTGAAATGGAAATTTAAAAAAGGTCTTGGTTGTGCCAGTATAATAAAGCCGTACCACACTGTGCAATCGTATTTGATGTCCTTCCCTTGCTTAACTGCTAAAGTCATGTTTGTTGCGGTGGCATTCTAGAGAACCTGTAGGAGTTCGCAGGAAGTGGTTCCAAACAAACAGGAACTCACAGTTCTCAAACAGGAAGTTGAGAGGGTTGCCTACTTATAATATTCACGATGACGCTGTTTCGAGAAGTCAGATTAATACAGAACTGTTTGTCAAGAGCTGCGTGATATTTATTTTACTGGAGAAATCTAGTGCCAATGTCAACGGAAATGTAAATATCACAATAACCAAATGCTTTCATTGTAGACAAATGTTAACCAGGCATGTGTTTTATATATTTAGACCACTGTTAGTGGTGTGTTATGTTTTGGCAGAGATCTACAGTAGGCCTATTTCTTGTTTGCCCCATTTCATTTCAGTATAGGACCACCAGACCTTCTCTATTTACTGTTCTCACTGTACAGGTTTCCTCTAATGCATGCAAACGCAAGTAACACCTAAACCAGCGGTTCACACGTTGTAAACATTTTTTTAGATCGTCGCTTGTTGTGTCATTCAGTGCAATATTTAAAATGTTTATGGGGCCTAAAGCTAGCAACCAAGGATCTTGCATTGCTTTCAAAATTGAATACTGTGGCAGATTGGGCTTCTTTTTTTGTATTATGATAATAGTGTTATAAATGTACACACATGTTTAAACCTTACAATATTTATTATGCTGATGACCATTGAATTGTGTCGTCACAGTCTGTAAAAAAGGGGCCTGGCCTTAGTTGACTTGCTGTGACCCCTTTGACTTTTTGACTGTCAGTGAGACTTCTGCATTTGTCATTAGTATCCCCTCCCCCCTGCCCCCCCTTTCAAACCAACTGATCTTATCGGAGAAGTTTCCTCAGAAAGCGGAGACCTCGCTGGTCTTCCTGTCTTCATGTTAAGTCACAGCATTTGCGACTATTATCTCTACACATCATCTGCAAACACAAACGAATGATGTGCGGTTCTTCTCCCTCTCATGACTGAACGCTACTCGCTTTTCTTCTCCAAGTGCAAATGCTGATCTTCAGTGTTGCTTATACAATCATAGATAAGTATCTGCTCTAATTAAGACTCTGTCTCCCTCTGCGTTGGTGGTTAGTCACTCATGTCTTGAGTTTCAGCTTCCATCCGCACATTCCTACTGTAATGGCACACAAGCTCTGCCTCCTTTTCTGGAAGTCTGAACTTGTGGATTGTGAGCTTTGTCAGATTAGAAAAAGAAAAGTAATATTGTAAGTATTTTAACACACACTTATGCAATATCATAAGCAGAGGATTATAGGTGCCCTCTCCACGGAGGAATAGTATGCCTTTTTATGGAGCTTCAAAAAGACAGAAGCAAAGGGGGTTGGTGAGGGTCATCTTCATACAGACATTTTTCCTTTTTGTTTTTACTGTTGTTAAGATTCGATCATCTTGTGAATTTGATACAGGAAGCTCGGAAATGTAGAAAAACTAAATCAGGAAAAAATATGTTTAAGCATAACAGGAAATTTAGTTTTATGTTGTGTAGATTCCGTTTTGATGGAATGACATGCATTTTGTGCATTGTCTGTGCGCATAAACGACACCAGGGTTTTATAAAGTGGTCTGGAGTTGATAATCGATGAATTAAATGTTATTATTAACCAACTTCAGAGAACAGGGAACACACAAATGTGTTGTTACAAATTTTAAACTGATAGTAAAATTAAATCTGGAGGTAAAGTAACGTGGCTTGACTGACAGTAAAAGTGTGCCATATGTGATTACATTACCCCTGAATTGAAAAATCCATGGCTCACTTTTCAAGGCCTTTGAAATTTTGAAGTATGGTGATATTAAGGCATGATTCATTGACTTTTTTTTATTTGTATCTTGTGAGTTCAATATGATTTACTTTTTGCAGTAACAGCACAGTTGTTTGAGCTGAAAATAAATACATTATTACACAAATTTGACCCATGCTGGCATGTTGAGTTACTGGTAGCATGACTAAGCAAGGGAAATCCAAAACTAACACAGGTCCCAAATCCAGAACAGGTACTATTCCCGTCCCATGACAGCATCTCGGGACCAAAACTGGTAAAGACGCACAAGCCAGAGTCTCTCTCCTTTGAGGCAATGTTTGTCTTTCAGTACACATCACCTTGCTGCATTTCATTGCATTTCTCATTTGACTGGCCTTCTCATCTTACCTCTCTAGAGAGGCCATGTCTAGGAGACTGTCTCACAGTAGCCCACCAGCTCCTCTTAGACCTCACATTCATAAACTCTTGACAGCTCTCTTTCTCTTTTTGTTTGTCTCTGTTTTCTCTCCTGCAATGAATGGACACATACTTACATAAACACTGTTTCTATCCCGACATCCTTCCTCTGAAGCCGACATGTGTTGAGAGTGTGGTTGAGCAGTGTGCCTGAGCGAGATCCATTTGTAATCCGAGTGTCCCAAGCACATATCGTATCTCTCACAGTATGCATTTACTTTACACGCTGCTTCTCTCTTGCAATTCTGTAATTACCAGTTAGATTAAAGCGACCACACAACTTTGAAAAAAAGTGTTTTAGTGGATGAATGGGTTTTGTACCAATAAAGCTTATAATAATTAAAATAGTTTTTTTCTGAGAGTGTATCATCCTGATTTATTTTTGCTATGTAGAGACAGTGATCACTTTTTTTTTTTATTAGAGAGAACTGCAACCGATTTCCTTCACCATTAAAATGTCTTGAAAATAATTGATCAGAGAGGATGTGTGGCTTGTCATTCGTATAGCTTGAGATAAAAGTGGCTTTTGAGGATTGTTCGAGAGGTACTTCACTCTTTATATCATGGAAAGAAAGTTTTAGCAAGTGGCGGTTCATCTTTTTATCTGAAACTCGTGCCTTCGTTTAAGGAGTTTGTGTGTGTGTGTGTATTTCTCATGGAGGCCCGTACTGTTCTTTGTCATTTAGATAAACCACTTCCTGACAACTGGAAACAAAAGTCTATTTATAGCTTTGCGTGTCCTAATTTTACACTCACTTATTTTGTTTTCCAGAACTATTTTTGCTACTTGGTTATGTTTATACTCCCCCTCACCATGTCACTTCCTGCCACATGCTGTATGTGCTAGGTGAGCTTTGTAGTAGGTGACCTGCACATCATCAGCAGTCTTTTTATTTTCTTTGTTAGTCTGAATATGCTGTTAAAAGTGTTCTGATTTTATTCCATTTAATGAGGCATACAGTGGACTACTAGAGGAAATGCTTTTTTTAATGTAATACGATTTGTCCTTGCATTGCACACCAATTTAATGAAAAGTTAACACACATTTCTAAATGTCTTTTATGACAGATGCGTTTGTGTGAATCCTGCTGGTCATGATGCGATATAAGTAACTTTGTAACTACATGTCAACTAATTCTCATTAACATGTCTACTAACTCTCAGAGAAGCTGTTAGGGTGGTAGAGTTAGGGTAGAGTTAGTTGACAAATACTTGCAAAGTTTCTGATAGTATGGTGTATGTTGTAGAACCATCAAAATAAAGACAGTCTACTAATACTCTAATGACTGCTAGTTGTTGCAAAGTTACTTACTGTTAATAGACTATCTAAAGTGGACCATCGAAATTGTTACCCACTAATTTCCTCATTTTATTATTGACCGAGATGTACAAATACTTGTCTTTCGTTTTCATTTTCCACAATCCAGAAACATCTTATTTGAAAATTTTCAATAAAATTCCAAATTCTGTGTGAACACTGTGTGACATGCAGCATTTGTAATTGTGAGGCATTGCTTCTTGTCACAGTGTTCCTGTGATGTCACCCATCAGCACAAGTGAGTTCTATGCAAAAAACCACACATGGAAATGAGTGTGGACAGGGACATCTGGTACACAAATATGATTATGCAATCAGATGGGGGAACACATGCAAGGCATAATGCAAATACTAAGAAAAGACCTTCTTTTGTTTAACTTTGTTTGGCAGCATTTTAAGGTTGTTCAGCAATAAAAGGAAGGGCTTCAGTCACTTTTGTTGGTGCTTTTTGTTAGTTAGCATAAGTAGTTTCAAACTGGGGGCCCCTCAGAGCACCAACATTTAAAACAATATGTACATATTAACGTATATCAAATCTTGAAAATATCTTTTAAAATACTTACAGATGAAATAATATTAATGAAATTCTTAGATGTACTTAAAAAACATACTTTCATGACTGTTTATCAGCAAATTTTTAAAAAGTGCACTGGAGTTTCAAATGTTTTTTTTTCTTTTTTAAATCATTCTTTCATATTATTTTGTTGTTATGAAAACAAGTACACTATTTAGTGTTGACTAACATACTAATGCACATAAAAAGTTTGGTTCCAATTTTAACTAGAGTATTATTTTGTATACATTAAATATACTTTAAGTGTACTAAATTGCAACTTCATTGTGTGTTATTAGAAAGATTTTGACAACACTTTACAATACGTGTACACTAATAAGCATTAATTCATGCTTAACTAATGCACAGATCATAATGAATTAATATATAGCTCATGATTATCTAAGCGATTCATTAATGATTGCCACATTAGCAACTATTAATGAGCCTGTCTAATTAATATATTAGTTCATAAATGAATTTTCATCGATTAAATACATCATTGTGGATTAATTCCCTAATAAACTATTTTATTAACTAATAGTGTTAGTTAACTTGTTAATTACCACAGTCAGCCAAATCCTGGTATTGCTAAATGATGAGTTAAGTCACGACATAATGATATATGGACAAACCATCAGCTAATAATTAATAAATGATCATCACTGTTTATAAAAGCCATTTATTTTTGCAGTTTATTAAACTTCTATAAACAGTGATGATCATGAATTATTTACCATAAATGCTTCTCAGTAATATCAGCAATACACATTCCATCTTTCTAAAATAATAAAATTATGAAATTGCATATAAATAAGAAGTTTGTTTACAAAAACAGATAACTCAATTTGTATTAATTTTCATAAATAATTGCATTGTGTAACAATGTTTTCATTGTGTTGTGTTAACTGTATTTTAGTTATTATTATTTAATCAAAACATTAATTGAATGTGTAATTGAGATAAATTGGAATGAAGGATTAAAAAAAACATTTTTGAGTTATCTGTTTTTGCAAATAAACTCTTCATATGTAATCTATTCCTACTTAAAGGGATAAATCAATCCAAAAAGTTTTCTTTTGTTGTTGTGTTTGCATAACATCACAATATTCTTATATACTACACATTTGCCTTTATGCAAGCAGCTACAGCTGCCTTAATATTATAAGGAGATCTTGTATTTTTATACAGGTCTTTTTTTTGTAATGTGTCTGTCTGGGAAAATGTTCCTGGGCTCCTCAGTGATATGTGATGTTTCAGCCAATCAGGGCTCTTTTCCAGTAATAGGTTTGTTAAATCTGGATTGATTCTTCTTTCCTCACACGTCTTCTCTTAAATAAGAGCAAGGATGTGATCCAAGCGAATACCAGCACCATTTGCCGTATCAACAGCCTGCAACCTAATAAGCATGTCAAGACTAGTGAAAGCACACCACTGTAAACAGAGCCCTACAGATGCCCAGACATGCACATGCTTACACGTACAGACAGTTAGATAGGATTAAAACTTGATGAGTAGTATTATTATTTATTAAGCAACAATAGAAAGTCTTGTTGACAGGCGTTTAAGACCTGAAAAGTGCCATAAATACTAATTATCATCTGTTGTCTTTCTGGACTTGCAATAAACTTGTATTGAACTACATAAAAAAGCAGACGTTTAAAGCTGAGTTTAATTGTGTAGCTGGACAAAGCGTAACTGTGTGTCTCTCTCTGCAGACCCGTGTTTGACAGTCATCCCTCCATGTATGAATGAAGCCGACCGCTTCAGTTTAGAGGCACTTCGGCACATTCACAAGCAGCTAGATGACGACAACGATGGAGGAATTGAAGTGAATGAGAGTGTAGAGGTGAGCATATGTTGTTTAGACCTTAACAATTGTGCTTACTTAATACTTGCATTACGTTTAATGTAATAAAACATGCGTTGGACTGTATCGACATGTTACTGTATGGCTGCCTGCATTTTGTGAGGGGGTCGGGGGGCTTAAAAACAGGTCAGCAAAGCTTAGATCTAAAAGGGCAAAGTTGACATTAGTTCTTGCATGCAAGTAGAGACTATTGACATGTGAGCACTTCTCCCATAGGGCTGCTACATTACTGTGTGTGTGTGTGTATGTGTACGTAATGAAAAATCCATGCATAATTATATAGAATAGTTTTATGGCTTTTTGATTGGTATAATAGGCATGCTATCATGTCACTTGAGTATGCATGGCTTCCTGAACGTGATCTATACATGCAACACATTCTGTGCCAGTTAAATATAATCTTGGCTGTGACATGATTTAAGTAACTCTGAATGCTAATTGCCATTTTGTCTCACAGAAGGTGTTCAGGTGAATTATGTTCTAACAAAACAGAATTCATTTTTTTTAATAAGATAAATCCACAGCCATATGAATATTTATTTATTTAACTTATTTATTTATACTAAAATGTTTTTTTAGTATGTATTTGTTTAATTTTTTGGATAAAATAAGGATATTGTTATTTATATATGTATTGTCATGAACTTGTGAGGGATTTTTTTACTAATATATTATTCCTAAGTTAAGTTTTTAATAATAATTTAATAATTATTTAATAATAATATTAATAGTTAATTCATGTAAAAAATGTGATTAATTTATTAGATAAAAAAATCCAGAAAAAACTGTAATATTGTGAAATATTATTTAAATTTAAAATAACTGTTTTCGGTGTGAATATATTTTAAAGTGTAATTTATTCCTGTGATACAAAGCATCATTACTCCAGTCTTCAGTGTCACTTTCAGACCATTCAGAAATCATTCTAATATGCTGATTTATTACTAGAATTATCAGTGTTGGAAACAGTTTTGCAGCCAAATATATTTTTTGGAACCTGTGATTTTTTTTATTTTTCACATTTTTTTCTCCTCAGGATTCTTTGATGAATAACAAATAAAAAACTACATATTTTTTTACTGAATATAAAACATTTCTAAAATTAAAATTTATGCTGTGACTTTTTTGTTCATTTAATAGATCCTTGGTTAATAAAAGTATTCATTTCTTTCAAAGAAGAAAGAATA
>JAUMHQ010000296.1:3239177-3252967 GCA_032361165.1 Enteromius paludinosus | reverse complement strand
AACCCATTAACTAACAGTTTATTAATGATCTATTAACTAGTTATAACGGATAGTTATTATAAAGTGTTACCGAATCTTCTTTTTAAAAACAAAAAGCAAAACACTTATAACTTATAATCTTATAACTTACATATTTACTTAATCTCTCTCTCTCTAGAGAGAGAGAGAGAGAGAAAGAGAGAGAGAGATTATGTATCAATATTAGACGATGTATTATGCACGTAAAAATTAAAAAATTAAAACGAAATGCCGGAAATAGATGAAGGGTAAAGTTTCCTGTGATTATACAATATATGAGTTGTGCTTTAGACAACAACAGACTTTCCTATTTAGCATACAGATGGCAAACAGTTATTCATGGCAAACTGTATTCAGAACAGATGACTCTGGTGTCAATACCAAAAATAATCACATTTAGTTACCTAAATCAACACCTCACTAATTGGATTGCTTTAAGCATCTCAAAAAAAATCTTCAGTGTTTTATTCTCTCAAAAGTTTGTAACCTACTTGTGACTTTCTTATGTGCTTTGACAATCATTTTTTGATTTTTTTTTTGAAAAAGTCAACATAAAATAAAAAAACTAAGTAAAGAATGTGTCCTAAAAGTAAAATAAAAGCTCTCATCATTCAATCCTGTTTAATATGATTAGCTTCTGAATATTTCATGTGAATTGGTTTAATAATAAATGTTAAGATATTAAAAATTAACAGACTTCTTCCTGCTGAATAAGTGAAAGAAAAGCTGTCCCATAAAATCACCTGTGACCTGGATTGTTCACACAGACTATGCATATTAACTAATCACTGTTTGTAGTAGTTTTCTGTTAGATTAAAAAGTAGCATAATGACCACTTGTTCTCTGCTCACCGCTCTCTGTGCAGCTTCAAACTTTCTCTTGGTTGTTAAACTGATTGCAAATGGAAGCCGAAGAAACAGGACGGGGTCAATAATTTAAGGAATGGAGGCTGATGTTCATTCATTTTAGTAAGACACACAGACAAAATGTCAAAGGTGGGTCGTACAAAGGGATGGGTCATGTGATTCATGCTCTCTGGAGAGAATTAGTTTTATGACACATAATAATTTAATAGATTTTAAAGAAGTCAGTTTGACTCCGGCAGCGGCTTAACAGGCAGCGGAGGAGGAGTGGGATTGTGAGGGTGAGAGCAGTGGAATGGGATATTAAATTACAGACAATCTCAAAAGAACAATTTGTCTTTTGTAGATGTGATGCTGAAGTTTTATGGAGCAATGATGACCTGTTTATCTGAAATTTTTCTAGTAGCAGAATCTGTATAAAAGATGGCACACCTTTCATCAAACAGGAGTAACAAAACACCATATTTAATGTCCATCTAATGTTGTGCCTTAAATCTGTTATCAGAAATGGTTTAAAATGATAGGTTATATAGTACAAACATCAGCGGAACCACTAGACGTCCCAACATCAACACATAGCTGTGGTCCAAATGGGTTTGCATAACAATCTGAAATGGTTCACATTCGTTCAAACGTCTCTTCAAATGATCTGGTTTCTCAGTCAGTAAAACAGACTGTAATTGCATAGCCCATGTTGTTGTCGTCACTGTCACATGACTTTCAGTGTCAGCTTTGGCGTCGCTTCCATTCACAAGTCCATAAGATAGGAGGGTGTCTATTTGTCACTTTTAGGTTTAGGTTGCTCACAAGCGAGTGCCTCTTTTGCGTCTGCCCCTGATACACACTTCTGCTGAGCTCACACTGAGACCAGCTCCACCACAGAGTTCTACCAGACACTCAAAGAGACATTACATCACTTAAGTATGGAGTCAGAGGTAGATCACTTGAATTGGTACAGGGCCAAAGTATGGACTCTGAAGAGGGCTTATGTTACCTTTTAACCCCTTAGCATTTCAAGGTCTTGTTTTGAATGGGATTTGTACCTTAGGGGGGATGTTGGAATGCACACTTCAGAAGAATTAGTCTTATTTTATACATTCTTCTTAATAAGCACTGTGGATTTGATCATGTTAATCAGATTCACACAGTGACATTATGAGTATTATTCACTGATTACACAAATTGTTGCTCACCTACTATATAATATGAAAGTTGCTATATTCCTATCCGATCTCATGGCAATTTGCATACATTTTACGAGGTGGCTAATTTGTACAAATTCGTACAACCAAACCCATTTGATTTTAGCTAAAACGTTGAGTTGCCAATTTGTATGAATTTGTACGAATTATGAATGAATTTATGTATTTATAAATTTATGTATGAATTTGTACACCTAACCCCGCCCCTAATCCTACCCGTCACAGGGATTTAGACAAATAACAAAAAAATTGTACGAGTGAGATAATACGTTAATTAGCAACCTTGCAAAATACGTATAAACTGGGTGTGAGATAGTATATTGTATATTCAGACGTCGGAAGCCGCTTATTATATTCCTGAAAGGTGTTAAAACAAATATGTTGAATGAATCATGAATATTGCCACCCACTAGTGTAAAGATGCAGAGTCACTAGATGCATTTTAAACTGCATACTTCCCTACTAAGTAGACAAAAACAGTATGTGAAAAGATTAGTTTTGAAGGTCATAGTGTTCTTTTAAAAAGCAAGCAAAATTTACTAACATTTACAGTTTCATCAACACCGGATGACTTGCTTTTTCCAGCTATTTTGAAGTGTGCATCTGATGGATAATTTACTATCCCTTAAGGCAGTTGGAGAGCATTTGTGATTTGTCAATGAAGCAACCCAACTGATACTAGTCACAATAGCATGTCCATAGCATGTAGCTCAACACATTTATACTTTTTTTCACTATCATGAAGCAGTTTTGGACATAGACAATGATGCCCAGACTGACATTCTGTCTGGAATGCAGACACAGACAATTGAACAGTGAAAATGTGCTGTTAGACTTTTATATCAGCACTCTTGGAACGCCAATTGACCATTCGGCCTTTCAAAGAGCTCAGCAGTTCTACAATATATTCATGGCTGGGTAAAGTAAACACAAACATACCGCAATTTATGTTATATTTTTTCCTATACAAAGTCATCAGAATAAACCATTATCAAATCAAGTCAGAGCCCAAACACAATCACGAACAATGCTGATGTATGCAGCTATGAGAACACAGAGGGCATCGTCCCAAAGTCACATAGTACTCCAGGGTTTGCACGGAACAAGAACAGCCGATTGAAAGCCTTCTCAGATTTCCACAGAGGCTCTTGCCTTTTCCACCCTTTCCCTCAAAGCCTCTTTTTCCCCTTTCCCCTCAAAGATAACAGGGTCAGAGAGCTTTGTTTACTGTTTTCTCTCCCTGTTTAATTAGTAAAATGAGAAGAGGGTTCATTTTTAGAGCCGTTTACTGTATATTCATGAAGGGCACCAGGCTGTGACTCCAACTAGGGAGTGCCATGGGGGCTTGAAGGCATTTATTGGTGTAAACCCTGTTGAGTTCATTAACATCCACACAAACAAGTGATTATTAACCTGAAAATCTGTGCCACACATCCCCTGAGCCTCCAAATCTCCTTGCCAGCTGATGCCTTTGTGATTAGTTTGTTATTACATGTTGGTAACCGCTTTCTATGTTCCACAATTCGGGGCTATGCAGAAGGTCACCTGGTTGCTCATATTTTATTAAATTATTCCTGTTCTCCATTATATCTGTTAATTATTGCACATTAATTAAGTGACAGATGATGTTCAGCAATGCGAGCAGGGATTTTTGTTGACTGTCGATAATCAGGCAAACAGATATATTTGTTATGCGTCTCCAAATAAATCTGTTCTCATGTCTTTTGGAAGCCAGTGTAACAGCTAATGCGAGCTATCCTCAAGTTGTCAAGTTGTGCAAACTTTTCAGAGTGTCCAGCGCTCAGTCGGTATCATCATAAGCTGTTTATGGATTCTTGTAAGCTGCAGTAAGTTGCATATTCATCCTGGCTGCTTTGGTACCAGTTTCTGTCAAAGAGTTGATATGGTTGTGTGAAACTGCTTTAATATGTCCACCTCGCTAAGCTAATTTGTTCTACATGGTGTTTAGGATTTTCATGCAGTTTAAAAACGAGGCCACCTTATTCTGCTGGTTTCTGTGCTTGATGTATGTTACCAGTTATTTGCTTGTGGGCAATTCCATCATTTCTACATACAGTATAGCTTCAATTTTGCTCAGTGTGCTGAACTTTGCTTCAGTAGCTTCAGTGTGCCGAAAGAAGTTGAGGATGAAGGAAGGCACTGAAATTCACAGCAATGTCCAATTCTCAGTGAATTTAATTCTATCATGTTTCGGATGTTGTCAGTGTGAATGAAAGAGCTCAAGTAAATCTTAAAAATATAAATTTGACTACTATTTTAAGTAAGGCAACTCTAAATAAAAACTGGTTATGGCGAAGGCTTGTTTTTTTATTTATTTATTTTTTTTATAGTGCTTGGTGGATATATCTTTCAATAATTTGTTTTTATTGTATTTTATTTATTTTATATTACATTTTTATTTTATTTTACAACATCTTAATTTTGGTTTACGCTCTTTATCTTTATTTCAGTTAACAACAGTGATTTGTAATAGTTAAAATTTTCAGTTACAGTTTAAAAATAACATTTGTGCTATGCATTTTTAATTAATTACTTCAAGTACTTCAAGAAATCTGCCTTACGATATATTCTTATAATGATCTGTTTCCTGAAATTATGGATTAGACACAGCTCACAACTGAATGCAAGAATATATAGATATTAACATTATAAATTTTAATGATGCTATTTCTTTTTTAAAAAGCCAGTTACAATGTGTCCATGACTCATGAATACATCTGTTTACATGAATACATCTGTTTAGCTTTGCTGATTGATATTGTATTAGTATTCCTCTATTGTACATGTCACCGTTACCAGCTGGGTGCTTCAAATAATAAATAAGAATCAAATAAAAGATCATTTCCATATGAATTATCATTCAATTAATTTTGACTTTCAACAAGACATATCAGTTTCGGACATACATACATTACATGCTGGTTTAATCAGTAACAATTAAAGAGCAACAAACCTGTTATGTTTAATTTATTGTTTCATAGACAAGAAAATGAGAGGGCCACTTATGGAAAGTATCCTTCAAAATCCATCTCCTTTAAGCCAATCTCCTTTAAGCCTTTCATACAAATTGCACAGGAAATTGGGTCTGATGGGATTCCCCTTAGTTTCATGAATAGAAAAACATAGTTTTGTGTTTGACCCTGTAAGAGTGAAAAAATAAGTGAGCCCAGTGCTTTATATATGCTGATTATTAAATGCATAAGGTATCTGCCATCATAAGACAAATATTTATCAGACTTGATGGCAATAAAATATTTATGTTCAGCTCCGCAGCGCGACACAGCTACAATCTACCCTCTGTGTACCTAATAATGAAAAGCAGAGGCATAGTGAACGATTGGTCAAAAGACGAGCCACCTTACTGGCACACAATATGCAAAGCGGCTATTGTTAGAAAGGTGAAATGTATCCCAAAGGCTCTGATGATTCCGTCCTGAACTTTTGTCCTAGTTATTGAAAATGCTGCAATTACCTCAGATTTAAAATACTGCAGACTCATTCTTCTCTCTAGACAGCTGAAAGTCGAGCCACTCACATCCAACCAAAAAGCGCATCAGTAGTGTCAAGTTGCATCGGATGATCCAACACAACAGTCCTGCGGATTACTCTAAGCTGATTTGCCCTTAATTTACACTTCACCAGCTGTAGTAAACCAAAATCTCTCTTTTCATGCATGGCTCCCTCTATGCCCCAGCCCCTTGTAACAGTGGGGTCTTGGAAACCACTGAGAGTGCTGATGGGTCAAAGATGATACAGAATATTGCAGCTGGAATGTATTTTCAGAATTGGGTTGGAATCCAAACCGACATAAATGTCCTAACTTTTTTCTTCTGTGTCTATCTGAAAACCTTTTACAATAGTGTTTTCTGACTATACAGACAAGATGATATATCTTCAAATTTTCCAATTCGTTTTTAAGCTAGTATAAGGTTTAGAATTAGGGGTGAAAAAAAAAAAAAAAATCTAAACTTGTCCATGCAGTCGCGTAGATGTAACTGATTTAAAGTGAGCTTGCAATGGAGCCCTAGGGATATGTTGGAAGATAATCTTTTTATCATAGTTGTACTTTATGAAAGTTATAAGAAACGTACACTCATTTTCCTCTTCTCCAAAACTATTGAGGATTGAGTGTATTTTACTTCTCATATATGTCACGATACTTCAGTAGAGTGGAATTGTTCTAGGAAGATTTGTTCTGATATGTAAGACTAACAAAATCACCCTCGCTCAACTTTTCCTTCTGTAATGAATGTATTGTATATGTGAGAGGCAGTAATGACAGAGTGGCTGTCTATTTGCCGCATCTCAGTGTTGTGCAACTGAACACCAGATTCTTGAGCTTCCTGCCTTTGAAGTGGCAGGCCGGGAGGGGAGGGGGGTGGCAGTGGATGAATCTCCAGGAATGTGAACCTTCAAAAGGGATTGTGCAGACGTGTTATGAGTGTTGTTTGCTTTCTTAGTGACGTTTGTCAGCCCTTTCTCTGTGTCTCTGTGACTTGAGGGGAAATGAGTGCCACTTTTTGTATGATAAGCATTCGGTTTTTTTTTCATATAAAAAAGTGTCAAACTTTTCATACATGAACTTTCTGAACTTTTGCGATCATTAAGTTTTTCGTTTGTAAGTTTTGAGGAAAGTACAACCTCTTATTTCGGGCAATATGCAGTGTATTAAAATCAAATGGCATCTTGCCCTGAAATAGTTAGACAGGCAACAAACTGACAGGGTCATTCTACAGGTGTTGCTGTTCCTTACAGTATATATAAATGTCTGTTCAGAAATCCTCAAGTGATATTGTTATTACCAGTGTTGAAAACAGTTGTTTTACTTAGTGTTTGTGGAAACTTTCTAAAATATTCTTTGATAGAAAAAAAGAAAGGTTAAATCTAGGTTATTATCACTAATCAGGAGTTTCAGAACACACCCACCAATTCCGTAACTGCCTCTGACCAATGGTAGCTCAAAGTCTCCCCAAAAAGTTTGCTCGGGTCAGGCGATTCAAACTGCCAAAGCAAACTTATTTTGTTCGAAATAACCTCATTACAGTTCATTCTTCGATTTCGTTTGAAGTATATCAGGGCCTTTAGTCAACAAACTCGACTTTCTGCCATATTTCTAGAGAAAAAAGTAGCACCAACCCAGGAAGGATGAAGACCATCTCTTTCAGACAGACAGGTCAGGTCTGTCCCAAGAACTTGTCCAATTGTCTATGAAATTCTGCCGGCACCACCAGCCACTGAGTGACAACAGTCTGCTATGTATCTCGTCACCGTGGTAAGCATATTACAGTGTCTGACATCGTACTTGCAAATTCACACACATTTTTGTTTTTACTGATCTCCGACTGGTTAAAGTCAAACATAATTAGTGCTGACGTGAATAACAATCTTACTGAATTTATTTAGCATTAGCCAGCACTTTTAAATTTGCCAAGATTTTAGGCGCTCTGGCTCCCATTAAATATTGGACTATGGTGGCTGGGCAGGCTCTGTAGCTGGATCCAAACAACGTACATGACTCGCTAAACTAGTCGCATCCACAGCTGTATTTGCAGCCCTCACATTCTTACTGTTCTCAGTTAAAGTTTGGATGCATGTCTCTAGTTCTAAAATCTTCTCTGTCAGCCTAACTACATGCGTTTATCACATGTGAATCCCATCACAGACAGAGAGAGATAAACTGCATGTGTGACATGAAAAGCAAGAGAAGGCCCTGTAGGTTTTGAAGCTGGGATGCTGGTTTAAAATGGTTTATGCTGGACCTTTTGCTGGTTTATGCTGGTCCTTGCTTGTTTATGCTGGTCCAAATGCTGGTTCAAATTCTATTAATTTATCTTACATTTCACAGAATTACTGCACATTTTAAGAGCAATCGTACTGTTCAAATAAAAACAACTCCAGATCTTCCATTATGTAAAATGTTCTTGTAACTGAAATGCGCTATAATTGATTGAATTCATTGCCTGACGAATTACTGATCCCAACCTGTCTGTGTGTGTATTTCTTCTTGAAAATCTAAGTTTGTCTAGATTAGAATGTGTTGCAGATATGCATATGTCCGATGGCAGTGCAGAGAGATATATTTTGCTCCCCCGTTGATTATTTTAATGGAAATCCTTCTCTCTAGCGTTCACGCCAACTTATCCGAAGGGAGTGGCTGGCTGTGAATCTCTCTCACTTGCAGCAGTGTCACTGCTCAGCCAACACAACACCTTTTACTGTGTGTCGCACAAAAGCCCTGCAGCGGAACTGTGAGTAGAAGATAGGGAACGCATCATGCCACTTACACATTCATACATACTCACATATGGTTAATGTACAAGGCACTTTACTGTTTGACTGATAATGCAATGAGGTGGCATTGAAATCACACACTGAAGAACAGGGAGTGGGGGGCTGGATCTGTCTAGATTCAGGAGACTTGAAATTTGATGCCGTGAAGGGCTTTGTAGAGTGTGAGAGAGGTGAAAAATTGATGCAGAGAGCAATTATGTGAGTGATGAATATGGAGCATTCCGCTGCAGCAGCTGTGAATCCAATCCTCCCTGAAAAATTTTGATAGATATCAAAGAGTGCATTGAATTACTAATAAATAATCAAATAATGTTTTATTCATTATTATTTGTGATTATTATGTACCAAAAATACAGTTTAATTAATACTTTAAATTGTATTAGTTTTTATGTTATTATTATTAGTTTTATTTTATTTTATTTCATTTTCGAATCATTAAAATGTTATTGACTGGCATGAAGCAGAAATGATTGTTCTCGATTGTGCCATGTGCAAATTTCAAATTTAATGACATGCAATAAGAGATTGGACAGAACACAGTCTGTATCGCCACAAGCTGCACACAAGAATGGTCAAACAAAGCGAGCGAGGGACACTGAGAAAGACAGAAAAGACATTTGGAGAAAGAGCAAAAAGATAGAGGTAATGACTGAAGAAGGAAAAGAATGAGACAATGAATAGGAGGAGACAGGCAGAGAGAAAAAGAAACAAAAGGGAAAAGCACAGATGGTATCGGGCCTGTAAGCAGGATAAGGTTTCGCTGAGACAGTGAAGTGGAGGACAGGACCTCGTGAGTAATTGAAAATCAGACAGACAGGATGTGCTGGTTACCCTGGAGATAGATTGTTCCAAACAGGGCAACAGGGACAAAACAAAGAGATGATGTTTTTTTCCCTCTCTCTGAAATCCATCAGGTAATAACATAAAAAAGCTTTTCTCAACATCGTCAGAACTATGTTTGTTAATGGAATGTTTGATGTTTTTAATAACAAATGATAAACAAATAGCTTTATCTAAGTTGCAAATGCAATGGGAGTCATTTCACCAGAAGATTAAAGTCTTCTCTATCTATCGCTTAAAAAGCTTGTTCCATAACCATAAATATGATTTAAAAGGAGAACTGGCTGCTTTTTTTTTGTTTGCAAATAACAGTCTTGGTCATTCCTAGCATGAAGTCTTTCTTTCCCCTTGAACACACAGAACATTGTACAACACCACTGTAATCCCACATTTCAGACTTTTTAACAATCTTCAAGTTGTAAATGTATTAGTACCTTCTACTAAAGAGAATTTTCAGGCAGAGGCTTTGCTGACATTGGCATAGCTATTTAACCTGAGGACAAAAGTGGACCAGCTTTGTCGCCCTTGATGAAGAAAGTTCTGAGATAAATCAGACCAGATGGAGGCCAGGTAAAAGCCAATGATCGCCAGTAGCAGTCATTGACATGTCCATGCCCTCACTTCAACACATGAAATACAGCTAAACACAGCAGTCATAACCTTTACTCAATCCATCTCTTCTGGAGGGTTAGACAGGAAGCGTCCATCAGCTTACTGCACATGCTACTTTAGTCTTGTATAGATCATTTCAGCCTAAGATGGCCTAAATACTTTTTAGATATTTAGAAGCATAACTGCAAATTTTACATTGTTTTGGCGAAAGTTGGCAATGAAAAAGACGGACTTCTCAATGTATATGAATTTACCGCTTACATAAAACTGCTTAACATTTGCATTACGTTTCTGCATTTTGCAGATGCTTGAATTGCATTCAGTTGCATTTATTAGTTCTTTTTTTGCCTTGGAATCAAACCTGTGACCTTGACATTGCAACAGTCGATCCACATTGTTGGAGTTAGAGGAAGGTTATGTTGTTTCGACTTTTTTTAACTGTTTCAAAATAAACAATACAACTGAAGTACAATGTAAGTCAAGCAAGAATAATGCAATCGATTGGTTGACATTTTTGTCAACCAAGTCCAGACAAGTCTGGAGGTTGTATCTCCAAAAAAGTAAGTTCAAAACAAGCTTTAGTACCGTCAAATTAGGATATGACACGGAAAGCCGTGATAAAAAACAAAAACCTATAAAAAAAAAAAAGAAAAAAAAAAAATGTAACTTTAAAATTAACTTTTTTTAACATGTTTTAACAATGTTTTATTAAAGATTAATTTGATCCTTCAATATTGTCTGATTGTAACATGTGCTGCTTGTTGTCTTTCCCCATGTGCCCTTTGTTTTCCCATGTGCTTGTCGTGACCTAGTTTTTGTTAATTATGTATTCTGTTCAGGTGTGTCTAGCTCGTTTTCTGTGATTATCTTCCCTACTTAAGTTGCCCTCTGTGATTCAGTCTTTGTCGGTCATTAACGTTGCATGTGGTTTTTTGGAAATGTCTAATGTTGGATACTTCTCGTTTTTGCTTTATTATTAAAAGACTTTGTTTTTGGAAACCTACGACTCCTGCGCTCTCCTTCACCTATGTACCAGCGTGACAGAATGACTGACCAAAACAGATTATTGAGGATCACACCAGAGGAGATCCTCAAGCGGCTTCTGAAGGGACTGCCTCCATTCCCCACACCGCAGGAGTGCGGCCGGCCACCGGTGTTGGCGATGCCCGGCTGCCGACCCGCCATCCGGCGGCGACAGATGAACTCCACGCCATCACAGCGTGCTTCCAGCCCGGAACAGTGAGCACGCCGACCCATCCTCGCACCCCGTTCTGGTCCCAGCCGAACACCAGCTACTACGGAGATGTCGCATGAGCCCACACCAGACAGAGAGCCAGAGCCGGCAGCGACTGAGCGAATCAACGCTTCACATCCCGAGCCTGGAGTATCTGACCAAGAGCGTGAGCCGGCAACATCTTCCATCCCCGAGGGAGTGTTGGTGGAGATCGAGGGCTCTGAGGAAAGCCCCGCCCACCTACCCACCACTGAGGGTGAACAAAGACTGTATTCCACTTGGCACAAGGATCTATCTGAGATCTTCGAAGTGAATTTGATTGACTGGTTTGGAGAGGCATTACCTGGCCCTGTATATTCCCCACCTCCGCTGGTTCCAGCCAGCCCTTGTAACTCTGTGTTCCCTCCCACCCTCCCTTTTCCGCCGCCTCTCACACCAGTCAGCTCCGTCACGTCTGTGTCAACTGATCTTGTCAGCACCTCGACTCACCTTCAGCCTGCGCTTGTGGAAAGCGCTGACCATCCTCAGGGAATCCAGCTGCCAGCCCAGATCGGTCGTGGGGATCCCTTGACTCCGCTTCCAGCCATCAAGTCCTGGACTCCACCTCGATCCTCCGACCCTTCTGCTCCGCCTGGGCTCTCAGCTCCCTCACCCTCTCCGTTGCCCGTCGTCTCACCTGCTCCACCGGGCTTCCTCGTCTCTCCGGCTCCTCCTTGGTCAGTCATCGACCATCCTCCACCTCGGGATTCCACTCCTCTGGCTGCGCCTCGTCGCTGCATCCCTCCAGCTACGTCAGGCTCTTCCTTCCCCCCCGGCTCCACCTTTTTCCTCAGTCGCTCCGGCTCCGCAGCGCTCCTCCTGGTCCCTGCCTCGGCCTTGGTCGCCTGAGCCTGCAGCTCCGCATCGGCCCTCCGGATCATCGGTGTCACCCCGGCTCTCTGTCTGCTCAACCCCATCCTGGGCTCCTTCTCCACCTGCAGCATCTCCGTCAGCTGGCTCCCTGGAGTCGTCAGCCCTTCCTCCATCGACTCCGCCCTGGGATTTTTGCAGTGCTGGCCTCTTCATCATCCTCTGCCTCTCCATACTCCGGTTCCCGCCCTGGCTTCTCCCACCATCCTCTCCACCCTGGACTGTATTAGTTTGTTTTTGTTCTGTTTTCTTTTTGCTCCCTTCTTCTTTTCGCCCTCCTCCAAAACCTCCGCCCTCCCTCCGCTTTTGTTATTTACGGCGCAAGTTTGCGCCTTGTCCGGAAGGGGGCGAACTGTAACATGTGCTGCTTGTTGTCTTTCCCCATGTGCCCTTTGTTTTCCCATGAGCTTGTCGTGACCTAGTTTTTGTTCATTATGTATTCTGTTCAGGTGTATCTAGCTCGTTTTCTGTGATTGTCTTCCCTACTTAAGTTGCCCTCTGTGATTCAGTCTTTGTCGGTCATTAACGTTGCATGTGGTTTTTTGGAAATGTCTAATGTTGGATACTTCTCATTTTTGCTTTATTATTAAAAGACTTTGTTTTTGGAAACCTACGACTCCTGCGCTCTCCTTCACCTGTGTACCAGCGTGACACTGATGCTTAAAAATGATTTTCTAAAGGGAAAACGCTTAATATGCAATCATATTCTAGGCACACCTGCTTGTGTTTATATAGTATATATCATCAATAAACTGTATACTGAACAAACTTAATACTTTTGTCATGAATTCTGTCCATGGACTTCTATTTGCTCACCACCAGAGGTCACTTTTCCATCACATTAACTATCACACCACACATACTGTTACACATCACCCTGGATTTCATTTCCCATACCACATTGCACAGATTGGTTTCACCTGTGCTCAATTTTACACTCAACTGACTAAAGTTGCATCCAGTCAAACACACGCTACATAAGCCTTGGACTTTCATTCACTCAGCACTGAGTATTGTCTAGCATTTATTGCTCTCCATAATGGCAGCTAGAGTACGGAGACTTTCCGTGTATCGATCATCTAATCGGCTCAATATTAAGCTATATTAAGTGTGGGCAAAAAAGTCTTCAAATCTTCATTGCCAGAGAAAAGGTGAGGGCTAATTAACTAATGTTGACTTTTTGCCAGGGCATCCGATTAAACAACTATCCAGCATTTGGGCTAAACAGTGGACATTTCTATGAGAAACTGATGTCATGTGAAAACTATGAATAGTGCTGGCTAGATTAAAGTGACCTGTTCTGTGAGTTAAATTATTACTCAAACAGGTAGCAAAAAGAATGAGAGATTTGAAATTGGATTTGAAAGTGCATCTCCTTACTATGCAGCTACCGAACAAACCTACAGTCCATGAAAACCCATAGGTATGAAGCTGGATACGCGTGATGCTAAAGTTTAAAAGCATCAGTTTTCGAATATTCCAGCATATTAATGTTTTGTATAACAAAAAAAGTCATAAAATGATATTCATCTAGTAATTGTGTAAAACAAATGATGCTTTATTAAACTCTGTAAATTAGTGTTAGAAGGACTTAAAGGTGTCACATATTGTACATCGTATCTCTCTAAAAAGTGCACCAAGGAACATTTATGCCATGAGACCAGGCAGTACTTGGGTGATTGTTATGAATAGAAAGTACGCGAGGCTTGTGAGTTCACGTGCAAAAAGGGTTTATTAGGCTCAGGGTCAAGACAGACAAGATCAAAATCACCGGCAGACTGAATCAACGTAGGCAGAGAC
>JAUMHQ010000296.1:3227327-3238157 GCA_032361165.1 Enteromius paludinosus | reverse complement strand
ACTCGTGATCATCGTCATGTGGTGAATGTGGCCAATCATGAGAAGCTGTGACGTCATCACAGCCTGGTGCAGTCGCTTCTAAAATGCTGCGCTGGCTGAGTAAGCCGGTTACTCTCGAAACGCTCTTGCGGTACTTTGATGCCACACATGAACGTCACATGGCTTCGGCGCTGGTTCAAGTTGGACAAAATATCTAACCAGCATGCACTACTTCAAGACAGCCGCCGACCGGTCTGCACAGCGCCGCATGAAGTCGAACGCACCTAGTAACATTATAGTGTAAAAATATTGGTTAGTTTTAATTTGCACATATAGAGTCTAACTGCAAAAGTTTCAATTTATTAATACACACATGAATTTAAAATTGGATCTAAAGATTCTGTATATGCAAACGGTCAGAATCAATTTGCTATTTGAATGGCAGCTTATTATGGCATCCCTTTATTCCTCACTTTTTCATCTTTACCATCCAATTCCTTTCATATTTATGCATTCATGTGACTGTACAAACAAGTCTGCATTTTATTATGCTTCCATATAAATCACCACCAAGCAGCTGATATTACACAAAACAAAACAGAGGATGTGGTTGCTGATGCTCGACTGGCCCTGAGAAACATCCATCAGTTTATTGGTTGGGCTGTGTCTACAGCAGATCTTAATGATGTATCAGAAATTAGTAAATCATAAAACAGGAACCTCTGGCACCTCTATTTGCATAGGAAGGTAAACAAAACGTGCTGAAAGAAAAAACAAAAAGTGCTAGAGAGAGAGAAAGAGAGAGAGAGAGAGACTTGTTTCTATTGTTTCAGGCATCATTTGTTTGCCACCTCTGCACAGTTGGCTGCAACGATGCAGGACAATCACTCCATGACACCCCTTAATCATTCATACAGCAAACAGGGAACAGCTGATGAATGGTGGGCAAGGAAAAAGAGCACAGTGTTTTAAAATGGTGCCAGTCTGCAGCGAGAACCTGTTCTGTGGTTTCACTTCAAGGAATTTGTGCTTTAGTTAATACACTGGGTGTAGAGTGAGGTCCGTTAATGCATGCTTTTCTTGTTTTCTAATAAAAGTATTATATTAAATTTTGGAGCGAGTAAGATATTTTTATTTTATTTTAGTTATTATTTATGTATTAAACATATTCTTTCTTTCTTTTTAGAACTGACACATTAATAAAAACTGTAATTTGTAATGTTCCAAAGGATTTCTGCTTCAAATAAATGCTGTTCTTTTGAGAGTTCTTTTTATCCAAGATTCCTGACACACATGCAAACTCTATTAGAAAGATTTCTGAAAATGTTACTAAAAATGTAACATGATTATAGAAATTCAGCTTTTCCTTCACATAAATTTTATCACATTTCATACACCTTGAAATTAATATTAGATTGTAAAATATAATGTTTTGTTTCATTTTTAAGTAAATTTTAATAACAATTATATTGCATAATTTATTGAGTGTCGCACTGGAAGGAAATCTTAGAATGAACAAATAAACATTTGCTTTAATAAGTGATTTCATTATTTATTCATATACATTTTTAAATGCATCATGTACAATAAGCTAGGCTTTTTTTGGCATTATAAAAAATTATTGTGCAGTAGAATGTTGCAGATTTGGTGTTTATACAGCTATACTTGGAGATCTTTATAAAATAAGACAGAAGGTAACACTTACTCAGCACAGTTATAACTTCAGTGTAATGACATTTGGCTTGGTAACAAAGTAACCTTAACTCTAATTAAATTTGCTAATGTGCAGCTCAATTCATTCTCCTTAATCAAGCTCTGCTGTTATCAGGACTGTAACCGATAGTACAGAATCTCTAAATTAAGGTTAATTTCTCATCCATTGCCTTGAGCAGACACATTATTGATAGCTATGAGCATCAATTTGGCATGAGTATTAGTGTTTGTTTAGGACGAGTTATCCTGTGATGGGCTAATCTATTAGCGTAGCAGGCAGTGTAAACACAAAATTGCCTGCCACCTTACTTCACCCCCAACCGATCCATACCAGGAGGCAGGGCACCGAGGCCTGATTACGTCTAATTCTTTGTTCCATTTTCTGTGTCAAACTTAATCACATTAAATGTGTGTTACTGTCTTTCAGCCTGATAGCAAGCTATCGGCGGAAAAAAACTTAGGTAAAGCTTGCAGTTCAGGCTACAGAGCCGGCCAAGAAAAGAAAAAAGAGATCAAACAGAGAATTTTACATCAAGTCATTGTTTAATTATCACTTGTTATTTTCTCTATCCTTTTCTTCCAGGCTGACATACACCTGCCCGCACAGGCTTAACGAGTGCAGGTATTTTAGAGAGAGAGATGTCACTCTTCATTTCATAACAGTGGCTGCATTACAGAGGAGTGGAGCCCTATGCAGGGTAATTACCACACTGTTTTTCGTGGCTCGTGGTAATGTTGCCCGAGGGGAGCCCCAGGTGCACCTGCCTCAGAGTCGGCCCAATTACTTGCCTATTTCCCTAGCTCAACATTTTCACAGAGGTAGAGGTAGGGCAACTCTCATTTTCATCATCTCTTTTTGTCCATTAGTCTAATCTCACTGTTTTAGATTTTAACAGCTGAGTTCACAAGTTTGCTTGTTTGTTTTAGATGTGTTTTAATTTAAATCCACGAATATTAACAGATCCTTTCTTTTGAACACTAGGAGTGTGCATAGCATAATGGAATTGGACGTAATACATTCATCATGTTGTCATTGTCATGTAAACTATTAGCATAAGTTGAATTCACAGGTCCGCTCTAGTGTTGGTTTAAATATAAATATAAAATGTAACTTTCCATCTTATGGTTTAGATTTAGGAAAAAAAAAAAAAAAATATTAAAAAAATTAATAAATGAAAAAGTAAATATCTATAAATTTCTATAAAGTCTAAATATCCAGGTTTTGGCTTTGTATCACTATTTTCACGCTTGATAAAGTAATTATCTAAAAGCTGTTTGAACAATTACATGCAGGCATTGTACAAGCATTTTACATAATTCACCAATCAAAAGCATAAGATTCACAGAGAAGAGAAGAGAACAGAAAAAGCTGGAGACCACTTGTGATTGGAGAAGCTGGAGTGGAATTTCATTTCTCAAAAGAGGCATGAAGGCTGTCGTCTGTCTGGCAGGCAAGGCTAACTATGACGCTGGACAGGCTGCTACTGCCTTGCACGCGATGGCAACGCTGCAGGTCTGCCAGGGCAAGGTGCTGAAACACCTGCACGAGAGTGGTTCTGATGAAGGAGGAATGCAGGAACTCGGTGCAGAGACCAACTTCGCTCTATGGGCGACGAAGGCCACAGCGCGTGCCCTTGGTCTGGTGATGTCAGCCACGGTGGTCCAGGAGTGGCATCTCTGGCTGAACCTGGCGCATGTGCTGGACGCTAAAAAGGCTGGCTTTCTCGACGCCCCCATCTCCCAGGTCGGCCTATTCACCGACACTGTCGAGGACTTAGCCCAGGAGTTCTCGGCAGTCCAGTCTCCGCCTGCTTGTCGTCGAGGGCGTACCCCCGCGGCACCCAGCACCTCTGCTTCGACCCCCACCGAGGCACAGGGTGCCCAACTGGCGGCCCGTCGTCGAGCTGGCCGCAGGCGAGGGACTGGCCAGAAACACCCGCAGGGTCGGGAAGTGTTCATGAGAAAGGCAGCCAGGAGTTGATTAGGACTGTTCTTTGGGCAGCGACGACATCTCCGTCCCCACTCCCGGGAGCTTCTGAAGGAGTCCTTACTTCATCGTGCCCAAAAATAGTGGTGGGCTGAGACCCATCCCTTCTCAAGCTGCTGTTCAAAATGCTCACTCTGAAGCGCATACTAACATGCATCCGGAGCCAGGATTGGTTCGCAGCCATCGATCTGAAGGACGTGTACTTTCATGTCTCGATTCTGCCTCGACACAGACCCCTTCTTCGGTTTGCGTTCGAGGGTCGAGCATATCAGTACAAAGTCTTACCCTTTGGCCTGTCCCTCTCTCCCCGCGTCTTCACGAAAGTCGCGGAGGGTGCCCTCTCCCCGCTGTGGCAGATGGGCATCCGCATCCTCAACTGGCTGATAATAGCTCACTCGCTGGATCTGTTGTGCATGCACAGCCATCTGGGTCTTCAGGTCCACCGAGAGATGAGCAAACTGTCCCAAGTGCAGAGGATCTCTTATCTCGGTAGGGAGCTGGACTTGGTCGAAATGACTCCGCGCCTCACCAGCGAGGGTGCGCAGGCCACGTTGAACAGCCTAGATACGTTCAGGCACAAAACAGCGGTTCCTCTCAAAGCTTTCCAGAGGCTCCTGGGGCATATGGCAGCTGCAGCTGCGGTCACACTCCTGGGCTTGCTTCATTTGAGACTGATTTAGCGCTGGTTATAATATCGGGTTCCGAGAAGGGTATGGCACACTCCGGATTGGTGTTTCCCTGCAGTGTCGCCACTTATTTAGCCCGTGGACCAACCCTGCTTTCCTCCAGGTCGGAGTACCCCTGGGTCAGTTGTCTAGGCATGTCGTGGTCAACACGGATGCCTCCTCCACGGGTTGGGATGCTGTATGCAATTAGGAAGGCAGCTTCGGGCCCCTGGACAGGCGTCTGGCTGCTTTGGCATATCAATTTCCTCGAGTTATTAGCTGTACTTCTGGCCCTGCATCGCTTATTTCCGATGCTGCACCACAAGCACGTGCTGGTAGACCTCTTCGCCTCCCCAAGGTCTGCCCATTGCGGCTGTTTTACTCCCTCCACGAGTCCAAGAAATCACTTGGCAGGGATGCACTGGCACACAGTTGGCCTCCTGGGCTCATGTACACCTTTCCCCCAGTGAGCCTCCTTGCACAGACCCTGTGCAAGATCAGGGAGGACGAGGAGCGAGTCCTGCTGGTAGCGCCTTACTGGCCCTCCCTGACTTGGTTTGCTGACCTCATGTTTCAAACAAGGGTTGGCTCATTGGGTGGTTGAAGCCATCTCCCTGGCTTATCTATACCAGGGAGGGCCTTGCCCCTTAGGACTAAGAGCTCCCTCAACAAGGAGTGTCGCTTCGCCCTATGCGTTGGCTCATGGCGCCTCTGTAGCAGATATCTGTAGGGCAGGCTGGCTAGGCGACACCCAACACTTTCACCAGGTTCTACAACATTCGCGTAGAGGCTGTGTCCTCCCGTGTCTTCACAGAAGACAGCAGGTGAGCGGGAGGCCAGCTGGTTTTGGCTTGCTGTGCCACTCCAACGGGATCCATGACCTATCTTCTCAAACTTGAAAAGTATCTCGGATGTCGGCGGGGAGGTCTTCGCGTATCATGGTCTCCAGGGTCGTGGCCTGTTCTATGGGTGTTCCCATATGTAACGTCGAAGTGAATCGACTGAAAGGGTAACATCTAGGTTACGAACGTAACCCATGTTCCCTGAAGGAGGGAATGGAGACGTTACACTTTCGTGCCACGACTCTGAGGTCACACTGATCAAGTGCACGCCAATATTCTTTGGCCTTTTTTATGAAGCTAAAAGGCAATTGTCTCTCTGGCGAGTTCCCATATGTAACGTCTCCGTTCCCTTCTTCAGGGAACCTGGGTTACACTCGTAACCTAGACGTTTCTCATAGTCAGCATGGTTTATGTTGTGAACTCATCAAAATAAAGTATTAGAAGATATTAAGCAGACAGTCTACAAATAATCTAATCACTAAAGGTTGGCATGTAGCAATTACTTTGGAATATCTAAAGTGGACTATCAAAATAAAGTGTCACCAAAAAAAAAACATAATCCCCCAGTTTCACAGACAAGGCTTAAGCGTACCAGACTAAATTGCATGTTTGAGCTGTCTCAGATGAAAATGTCTTGATCTGGCATATTTTAAAACATGTCAGTGATATTGTTTTGTGTTAAGATGCACACCTGTAATATTTTCTTATAAAGCATTTTTGTAAAAGTTGCTTGAATATCTTAATTTAACTAATGCTTAGTCCTGGCTTAAGCTAAGCCCCGTTTGTGAAACCGGGCCAATAAGTGTGCCACTCCAACTCCAATAAGTCACAAAGTTAGCTACCAGAAAAGTGCTACCTTAATCTGAATCTTAAACGAGAATGTTCTAGAGTAGCCACCAGACAAATCATCAGAAGTTCTACAGGTATCATGAAGAAACACGCAGGACACTCAACAGTATAAACAGAGCAAATGCGATTGCAAAGTGAAGCTGACACTTAAACTGAAAGGTGATCATGCATATTAATAGCAGTTAGGAAGAGGACTACACACAGGAAGTAAGTGTTTAACAGTTCTTTTATTTCAGGCAGCAGTGGATAAACATAGTTCAGGAAGAGATTGAATGGTAAGTAGTCACACAGTTGATAATATGGAATAACAGGTATATAGTCAGAATACGAATGTCTTTTCTTTTCAGATGGGAGAGATCGACATGGAGGCAAAAAGACAATGGGGAAGACTTCCCCTACTAAATGGTGCAGGTCGATCTGGTTGATTGGAGTGGAATTCTTGGAGCAAGATGGGATCGAGAACATCCTCTCCGGGAACCCAGGATCGTTCCTCTGGGCCATATCCCTCTCAGTCTACAAATTACTCCAGTCTTCCACCGCGATTTTCCCAACCTGGTAGATGGATCCTTCTTTTGTGACCAGTGGAGGAGGGGGTTCCTCTACATGGCCAGGCCCTGTGGGGAGAGAAACAGAATCATGGTGAGGTTTCAGAAGGGATACGTGAACGGTAGGATGTATTCTGTACTGTGGAGGAAGGCAAAGCCGAAAAGTGATGGGGTTGATCTGCTCCACGATCGTGAGGGGGGACAACAAACCTGAGACTCAGCTTTTTACAGGGCAGGCACAGGTGAATGTCTTGGGTATATAACCAGACTTTCTGACTGACTTTGTAAGGGGGAGCTTCGGAGCTTCGACAAACAGCCATGGATTTCTGCCTGCACACTGCCCTCTGGAGATGATGGTGAACTTCGTCCCAGACCCTCTCACTCTCCTGGAACTGGTATTCAACTGATGGTATTTGTGACATTTCTCAGTTCCAGGGGAATAACGGGGACTGGAAGCCAAGCACGCACTGAAATGGTTGTAAGACCTGTGGTTTGTAGGAAAGTCGTAGAAAGTCCTTCCATACCCGAGAGATGAATAGGGGTACTCTATGTCCTTGGGTTGGCCAATTGGAAGGAATACCTGATTGAATAATAGATTAGCAGTCTCAAGGGCAGTGGATAAACCCTTAAGGGGTAGGAAATGACAGAACTTTGAGAATCTATCTATAACAACCAGGACACATGTGTTACCAGAAGTGGGCAGATCGGTAATGAAGTCCCCTCCTAGGTGTGACCAGGGACGGTTAGGCACGGGAAGTGAAAGGAGTTTCCCTGATGGTAAATGGCACGGACTCTTAGACATCAAACATTCCCGGCACCCTCTCACATACCTCTGCACATCCTTGTCCCTCCCGGGGGAATCTAAACTTGTTGAGGAAGAGTGCCCATTGGGCCTAACGAGGGTTCAGACGTTTTGCCTCCCGGACGTATTGGAGATTCTCTTTTCACATACTGTTTTCCAGGTACTATGTAGTTGTAGAGTATGACTATTCCTTTGCTATTTACTGTCATTTAGGAAAGTTGGTTTGGGAGTGTTTTATGTAACAGCAGCAGTAACTTTGACATGAGAATTTTCCTAGTGGTCCGAACAGATGCATTAACAGCTGAGCTGTGAATTATTGTGCCGTGTATCCTCTACACTGTTTTGACAGTTGAATCCACCTTCATGAACTCAATCAGAGGTAGATGTTTCAGTCGTGTTCTTTGAGAGCACATCTAAATCTATTCTTCAACAACCCGTTGCCCACAGATGTGATGTCATTTCCTATTTAAACTTTGATGCACTTCAAAATATTCTGGCACTTTTTTTTATTGTTATTAAATATTCAGCTTTTGTGTCCTTTTGGTTCCTATTCTTTCTAGGGGTGGTGTAGTCAAATAGCAAAAATATTTGGACTTGGGCCAAAAGGCTGTAGGTTGAAGTCCTTCAAGGAATTATGCTTGAACTGTTTTCTTTGAGCCTACGAGAAAAGCATTTGACCTCGATCCATTCCTTGAACTGAAGATAAGGAATGGATAAGGAATGTGGCAGTGTATGGTATGTTCCACTCTGAATCTGGTCTACTTCATGCGAGTGAAACAAATTCCACCAATCCTGGGGATTTTGTTTGTGCATTTGAGGGTAGGCCAGTAGAAGTTATGCAACAGCCAGCAAAGGTCAAATGAAAGGTAGTTGTTTAGCATAATGCTGCTGGTGAGATACAGCTAGGAATGAACATCTATTATTGTACTTCTTGAAAGTGCAGCACCTGTTGCTCTGTAATGGTGGATGTGTGAGTTGCTAATTGGCCAAAGTAAAAGGGTGTAAATTAGTGGAGGTATATATATATATATATATATATATACACACACTATACATATGTAATTTAGGTAGTTTGTATTTTTGTTTTTTTGTTCCTGTTGTTGTTTTTATGTATTACAGATTTTTTGTTCAATAAATTTATAAATGCCTGTATATATATATATATATATATATATATATATTAGGGGTGTAATGATACGCATATTCGTATTTAACCATTAGGTATGAGGATTTCAGTTCGGTACACATTACACACCGAACGACTATTTGGAAGAAAAAAAGAGAACATAATGTGTAAAATATCATATTTTCAGTGCTACGCTCAACAATGCAACCCAAACGACGTGTTGACTGCCCCTCCCACCCCCAAACACACAAAAACTAGAAACACGCACATTACAAACTATCACTGTGGCATTCAGGTAGGCATTTCCAACAGATTCAAACCGGGCAAAACAATCGATCAGTAACAGCGATCAGTACATTTATAGCAGCGGATTTTAATGTGGGTTTTAAGACAGTGCTAAATGTTATAGAGCCCTCCTAGCACTCCAAGCAAAGAACAGAAAGATTGTGACCTTCTTTAGCTGAAGCACAACAGTGGTCCATGTGTTGAAGACACAATCTGTGCTGTCTGATAGTGATGAGTTGTTCATTTTGAACGAATCTTTAATGTGACTTGGGAAGAATGAGTCATCTCAGAGAGTGATTTGTTCAGTCGTGCATGGGCATTGCGCAAAGTTCTTACTGGAATTAGTTAACCTGTTTCGAGTCTTTGGGTTAGGGTCATTCGTTCATAACGTGATAGCCATGTAAGCCAAAAGAACGAAAGACTCAGTAGATGACCTAATCAATTCTTTTTCCGGCTCCAACAGCATTTGATAGGCTTATGGGGCTATCACGTCACATTATGAACAAACGACCCAAAAAGACTATTCAGATAAGAGGTGAGCTAATTACAGACTGAAGACCCAGGTACTGTAAATGTATTAATCTTTTTTTTATTTCTGATAGCATTATAGTATGTATTGTTTGTAGTGTGGTCAGCGTGTGCGTACGTAGTAGATGTGTTAGGAAAAAAACATGGCATTTCACTTATACTTTTATTAAAATGAACGAGATGACTCGACTTGTTGTAAAGGAGGTTTTGTTTTATTTGCTGCTAAGAAGAAACCCCAGAAGATATGTGAAGTATAGCTCCATTGCTGCTCAAAGAAAAAAAAAAAAAAGAAGATCATACTTTGATGTTAAAAAAAATATATATTTTTTTTTATTTTTTGCGGTATCGAAAACAAACCGTGACACAACTGTATCATATTGAACCGAACCATGATTTTTGTGAACCGTTACACCCCTAATATAAATATATAGACATATACAGTATACTGTATATTTATACATATACATTATAAATATGTGTGTGTGTGTGTTTGTGTTTTTTCTCTTCTCCTTCTACTGAAATCCTCACATTTTTTAGTGGTCTTTCTTACGATGATAGAACCTCTGTCTCTCTTCTATAGCAGCCTGAATGAAGAGAGAGTGGAAACATTAGCAGTATCAGCTTTATCTGCTGTGCCTATGCCATTGTCCTCGAAAGCGATATTTTTAAACCAACACATTGCACTTAGCTTTTCTGCTAAATTATTTAGTCCTACAAACCACATTAATGGTGGTATACATTTCAGCTGGGACTGAAAGTACTTATTTATCTGCAAAGCAGAGGTAACTGAGAGTCGGAAATGAAGATGGACATACTGAGAGGGTGAAAGAGCATGATATGAGGAAGTGAGTGCTTTCTTTATTTTGGAAGTCATCCTTTCTATTCCCAAGGGCCTTGAGAAACAAGTGTTTTTCAGTACTGGGAAAAAGAGCACAGGCAGTAATAATAATAATAATAATAATAAAAGAAGGTAGGGAACAGGTGCATGAGTGAAACAATCAGAAAGAAAGAATGTACCACCACCAAAACAACAACAATACTACTACTGCTACTACTACTACTAATAATAATAATAAAAAAGAGTTATGTAACATGTTTATTTATGTGCCTATTTATTTACTACTAAACAAATTTACTACAACTTTTTTTTCTCTATTAATTAGACTCTTACACTGTATCATGTTTTAATCTTAAATAATTTTGGTTCTTAATATGCTGCAGCTTGTGTCTTAGTGATTTTCTCTTCAAATACTGACAGCTAATAAAACGCTCACTAAATTAACATGCAGATTTAGTCAGCATAACACATACCAATTGGAACAAGAAGCGCTGGTTCTTGTTATGTTCAAATATGCAAATTCCGAGGTTTAGGTAATGTCAGAAAACAAGAAAACGTCTAGGTTACTATCGTAACCCACGTTCCCTGAAGGATGGAATGGAGACGTTACATATGGGAACTCGCCAGAGAGACCAATTGCCTTTGTGCTTTTACTAAAGGCCAATGAATAT
>JAUMHQ010000296.1:3185663-3201766 GCA_032361165.1 Enteromius paludinosus | reverse complement strand
GAGCAGACCTCCTCATTACTATTCATGAACCTTCCAAATAAGGCAAAAACAGACTGTTTCATTCTAGGGTCAAATTCAAGGGTTGTAAATGGACCTGTAAAAGCGTATTTTTTCCCCTTACCTAAGATACATTCCTTCTATGTACATATCAGAGAACAATTTCAAATATTCTCTCAATGCATTCAAGGGCACCTTTAACGTTGGATTTTGATTCCACAAATTAAAAACAACAAAATATCAACATCATCTGACATCGGTATTGGACATGAAATTTGTGTTGATATTAGAAGTTGGACTGACAATGAATTTTGATAATCCAAAATTTTTGCTAAATATCAATGTTTTGTAAAGTTGTGGCTTGCCTTCTGGTTTACTACATGTGAACTAGCAGTCAGTAGTAGTGCACGTGATTGGGTTCATTCATTCATTCATTCAACATTAATAAAAAAATTAAATAAAAATAAGCTACTTTTGGCATGCCATGGATGTATCAAAACCATCTTATGCTATGTCTAACAAACTTTCTAATGCCTAAAGTTAAGTAAAGGGTCATCTGCCTAATAATTTATTTTCCAGTTAAATGTTTTAATATGTGTTCAACAAGCATATACTGTATAAATTGCATTTACACTATGGTAACACTTTATAATAACTGCACACTATAAATCATTAGTTAGGCATTAGTAAATAGTCAGTTCATCCTTTATAAAGCATTGTTCCAACATTAATTGCCATTAGTAAGCAGTTTATAAATACAGCTATTACAAACAGACATCTGGCAACTACTAAATGCTTTGTAACTACCTGAATTAATCATGAATTACAGCAGTAAAATGTGTTAATAAAGCATTTTTTAGTTGGGGCAACACATAGAATGTCTAAAGTTGACTATCAAAATAAAGTGTAGCCAAAGAATTTAGATTACTAAATTGTTGCCGATAGCCATGGACGTCCATAGTATTTTTCTAGAAAATTCTGACCTAAGAAACACACAAAAGCAGCACACACTGTCTTCCCAATGAAGATTCTAACTCTTGTATAAGTACACTAAAGAAAGGAATGTTGTTAGCTGGTTTTGCTGTTGCAAAGAAGGCAATCATACAAACTGGTTTACTCCGCATATGTGTCTAAAAACATTTTGGATTCATAACCTCCTTAAAATAATGACGTGTGAATGTACAATAGCATAAATTAACAAGGCTAAATGTATCTGTTTTAGGCTTATAATCACAGTAAGGTGCTTCTACACCCTTGTTAATCAGCTATCATTTCTCACAGATTTTAGGCATACATTTTGTGTAGGGGTAGGTTTAAGGGTAAGGATTGGGATAAGTTTATATTTTTGGACAGTAATGTTGATCCAGGAACAGCAAAAGATGTCGATCCAGGATCATGCCTTTTTGATTGTAAAATTATTGATACTGCATGTTTGTTGACCCCCCTTCCCTATTTGTTGGTTTGTTAGATTTTATGTTATTTTGTTAATCTAAAGACACTAAAACGTTGATCACGGCAAAAAAAATAAAAATAAAAAAATAAAAAAAGCAGCACACACCCTGCACTCTCGTGATAAATGAGAGATAATCTTTAAAGTACATCATAGACGTAAACAGTGGCTTTAAGGGTCACTACCCTGTTAGTCACAGCCTCAGACGGCATGGCCACACACAGCTCACAGACCATCGCTGACCGTCTGCTCAGCCAAAAAAAAAATATATAATAAAAAAAAATACAGAAACACCTGTGTAAAACCACCAGTGCAGCGGTTAGGGTACACATGTTTTTATCAATCTGCCAGGAAACAATTGCAGGAAGAAAAGAAAAAAAAAAGTTATGTTTGCCAACAGATTGGAAGTTCAGGTATGAAATCACCAGTTCATAGAGTTCAAAGTTTGTTTAGACACTTAGTAGCAAATAAACAGACGTAAACACTCTCAGCTTTGCCAAGATTCTGCTTTTTAAGACTTAAGGCATGTCACTCTTTCAGATTTAGATGGCTAGATGTTTAGAAAAGCAAACTAAGGTTGATTTACTGGTCAATCAGTCAACCCCTTCTTTTCTACTGTAGTTCTTGGCAGTTCCTGGTTAAGCAAATCTTCTGATCTTACTAAAGGATACAACAGAATCTAAGGGTGGAAACTGCACACACAGACTCAGCAATGGATTTTCTAAATCAATAATATCAAACCAAGCCAATAGTTGGTAAAACTATTGTAGTTTCCCCAACTTTTAAATGGTGGGATAGAAGTGTATCACACAATATGCACTTTTAGACCTAACCGTAATATTTGCTCAGCATAAAAGTGAAGAACAGAAGGATCAAGGAGAAACTGTCAAGGACGAATAACTTTGACGAGCGCTCTTGAGGGGCTGCTTGGGAATACCTGACAGTTATAATTAGATTAGTTAAAAAAGAGAGAGAGAAAGAGCAAAACCGAAGACAAGAGACAGCAGTCTTGCGTTATCAGCATCAGATCTCCACATAAATCACATGCACACAAATAAACAGGGTTGCACTCCTGGTCGTAACACTGCATATTTTTATAGGAAACACAATCAACGTCTATGATTAGTTCAGTCATTAAGCTTTCTGAACATTTTGCTTGTGAGATAGCAAACAGACTCACTTTTATATGAAATAATTGAAAATATGCCAGGGTGCTAGTATCTGATTTATTAATCTCTTGTTTCAATTGTTTGTTGAATATAGCTCCAGGCAGACTACAATGATGTCAGAATTAGTTTACCGTGTTCTCTGTGTTTTCGCAACAGTGGCCTCATGGGGCAAATCCAACTAGGTTATAGCAGAAACTCAAAGCATCGCTCTGTAAGTTAATGGGGAGATGTTTATAACCATTTTAAACTAATCCTGTATGTTTTTGTTGTTGTTTTTTGCTCATGGGATACATGCAGAAATCCACTAGAAATAGAAATGATAAAATGAATATGGCCATATATATATATATATATTATGCCACAGTATGTTATAATGTTTCAGAACTAATTAAACACTTACGAAGGGACAAAATGGTTCAACAAGAGTGTTTATGCAAATTTAAATGAATGTGGTATGTTATTTTTGTCTTTATAAATCATAACATCAGATTTCTTTACAAACATAAACACTGATTATATCATTAACGGCAAATATTTTTTTTTTCACATTAGAATCACATCACCATGCATTGTTACAGCAGAAAGTACAGCCTCCTCCATCAAAATAATAAAGAATAAAAGCCCATTAGTCTGTTTGTAGCTTCAAAGAGGAATATTTCAAGAGTGAACGCAGAGTTGACCTCCAGTCCTGCTGCTGCTTTGTGCATTTCACATTTCCAGCACTTTGCAAAAGCTTCAAATGTCACATTCTAAGAGACGTCCAAGCTCATGCCTAATTAGTCAAATCTTTTGCCTGTGGCACATTTAAACAAATCAGTTTGAATCCAGTGATGACCCTGCTGAATTCTAAGAGATATTAAATAAAATACAAGTTCAAAGACTTTATATTTCCGGAAGGAAAAAAGATAATAGCATTCAATGTTCAATACATATCTCGCTCTGTTATGGAGCCATGCGTGAAAATTACATTTTTTTGTGAATATTATTAAAAATGTTCTCTGTTTCAACACATCAATTAGAGAAGAAGTAATATTCTCAGTTAATAGCACATTCATTGTTTGTGAAGGCAACAGAAGTTCAGATTACAGAAATAATCATTTGCATTTTGTTTATAATGCAAAACATCCATGAAATGATATTATATATATATATATATATATTACACTTAATTACGCACCTGAAATGGCAATTAAAACATTATTAATTGGCAATAATTCAACAATGACCCATTTTATGAGGTTGGCAGGAGTACAGCTGGCTAATATGGATTCTATGTCAGGTCACTATTGCGTTGGGGAGTAATAACATTCCTCCCACACATGCTGCTTCCTTGTACTCCATATGTGATCAAACACATATGGAATCAAGGGCCTTCATTATAGCAGGTCTTGCCAAGACGTGAAAGAGTGAGAAAAAATGTGTGTGTCAGTTGAGAATAACTTTGGTTAAGCTTACCTTTTTAAACCTGTTGACTTGGCATGTTCTAGAATCAATGTAGACTGGTGTTTATAGGGCTCTGTGACTGGTGCATTGCTGAAAATGCTGACAGAGTATCAGACATAATTTCAAGGAATGTCACAGAATTTGGCACATTTTGAATTGATAAATCAAAAGTCGGTCTCTACAATTAATCATGTTAAAACTGCTTTGGTTTCATGAAAGTGAACAAGTGGTTTTGTCTAACACACATGCGTTAGAGCTTTTATTTGAATCTGCAAGCTTGCAATTCAGTTTTTCAATTGTATTTTAAATCATGGGTGACAATAACTGTTTGAGGTTGTATCCTTTAAAACAGTTATTTCCCCCTTTTTACAATCTCTTTTAGTGTTGACTGGAATATTTCCAAAGCTGGAAAATACAGCATTTGTCTCTCAAAATGAGTTAAAAGCTTTAGTGTTAATGATGGAACATTTTAATTAACACAACATACATAATATAGGCATACAGTAGATATATTACTGTACAATAATATTTAACATGTCCATAATCAGTGATGGGAATAACAGCCTTATTTTTTTTCGTTTCCAGTAACGAGTAATCAAACGAATGGGATGGGTTTGGGCGAGAGCAGCACATGCAATGTTTTTGTATCCTGGATGGTGGTTTGGCACATAATTGACTGTTTTAAAGGTTTTAAAGGGAGTACATGCAAATGGGACTCCCACTATAAAAATATCCAGTGCAGGGAAGATTTCTTTGTGTAGGCCTTGTTTTGTCCATGGTTTGTTTAGAACCATGGACAGCGGCTGCTGTGCAGGTTTATGAACCAGTCTAAATAAGTAACTGTGAATGAATGTCAGTGCCACAGCAGGGAGATGAAACAGGAACAAAATGCACCAAAATACAGGATTTGAGGAAAATTGGGTACATTGTTAATTTAAATATCTCTACCGTGGTGGGATAGTTCTGTACTTCCTTCCTTGAAAACAACTTGCAATTTTTACAACAGGAGAAAGGGGAAGCAGAAAAAAAGCAGTTTTATAGAAAGTTGAGTAAAAGGATGACTCCAATTATATTACAAATGGCACCTCCATCAAAATACCAAGGCATACATAACACTATACCCCGCACAGAAACTATTCAGAATGCTAAGCTGTGTTCTTTTATGAAGGCAGTTTGTCTTCAGATGCAGCTGTCTTTCAACTTTGTTGCCATAGATGCTTATGTCACAACGACAGCCCTTCAATGGCTGCCTTCATTTGTAACCAAACGCCATTTTAAAAGCATAACAGACTCCACTATGTGCCCAATGCTGGATGAATAGGACTATGAAGACATGGTTTATAGTCCACGTCAGTAAGTGTTACTCTTATGAAATGTCAGGGATAGGTCATAGACCACTGTGAACAATCTAAATGGTTTGGAAATGAGCCCTTACTGAAAAGAAATAATAGTCTTTCACCCCCCAAAAGATGCCACGGTCTGATTTGTTGGCCTTTTGAATGAGTTGCCTGCCCCTCTGCACAACTTCATCATGGGACTGTTTGTCTGTCATGGATGACTGCTGAGCTGCTCGCTTCTGTGACCTTGACAAGAGAAGTTTAGACAGGCAGAAACCATGGGCACACAAAAAACATTCAACTGTTGCAAAGCGAGTTAGTGGTAAACATGAATTGATGAAGTTTTCACAAAAAGATGAGGTCAGATTTTTTTCTGTTGTTTAAGGGAGATTCAGACCCACTTTATATTAAATATGTACTGATATGCAAAAATAATAATTTGATATAATGTGTACACACATAAAATATGCACACACAAACCTGTCCCTAACTTTAACCATATTCCACATCATGCATTGTTCATTCATTCATTCATTCATTTATAGCTAAGTACATATTAGACACCTAATACAAAGACTAAAGACTGCAATGTTTTATTTGATTTGATTTAAAATATAATAAAGCCATTAAACAGTAAAATTGTGATTATTTTTTATTTATTTAATTTTTTATGTAAGTTGTTGCGATGCAGTGATGATGATGAATGCAATAATAAATGTGAAAGTTTTTCTTTTTCTTTTCAGAATTCTAAAATGTATCTTAAATGTATGACAAATGAAAAAAAAAAGTTTTTGCGACTTTTTATCTTACAATTCTGCCTTTTTTTCTCATAATTGTGAGATATAAACTCGCAATTGCAAGTTATAAAGTTATATGTATAATAATAATGTCACAATTGTGAGATATAGTCAGAATTGTGAGATAAAAAGTCTCACAAGTTATAAAGTTAAAATTGCGAGATATAAAACCACAATTGTGAGTTATAAAGTCAAATTCCAAGATATAAAGTCAGAAAAAAAGTCAGAATTGTGAGATATAAAGTTACACTTGCAAGTTATAAAGTCATAATTGCAAGAGGAATTCTGCCTTTATAACTTACAGATGTGTGATAGCCTATGAAGTCACAATTCTGAGAGAAAATTTAAGATTTAATTTTGAGTTATAAAAAAGACTAATATGAGTATAATTCTCACAATTCTGGCTTCCATAGAAATTAATGCACTAAAGTTAAGAAAATTTTTTTTAACCAATTTTATGTATGCTCGGTATATAAAAGTATACATTTATTTCCAAAGATCTCAAAGCTTTGAGCTGTAGTGTTTGAATTGGCATGCACTGTTTGAGTGAAAACATGCTTAATAGAGATACATTGGGAATGTGTTCCATTTAAATACTTGCTCAGCTATGTTGAATGCAATTTGCTAAACTTGCACAACAATCACCAAGCTGCGCCGTGTCAACATCTTTATGTATTCCGTACCATATTCATAAATTTCAGCACATTTTGCCATAAATCTTATTTTTTTTTAAATTAGCTTCTAATTACTCCATATACACACACTTAAACATCTGCATAAATTCACTGATCTTTAAGTGCTTTTTTTCAAAAGTTTGCAAGTCACTGTAGTTGAAGTAATTAGGTTCATTACAGCTCTCGAAAATTGAAAATGGATGAACATTACCTATACCAATAAAGATATAATTACAAATTGGTATTTAGTTCTATATATAAGCATAGCCCTTTTTATTATAAAATTAATCAAGTCAAAATAAATTCTCCCTATTACATCTCTCTCACACTGTTTCACTTTCGCTCTAACACACACACACACACACATGTGCAAGCCTCTGTCAGGAAGCAGGGGGACTCAAGAACAATATTAAACCAGTCTGTGGACCATGCAATTTCAATTACCAAAGAGAATCAAAAAGCTGAAAGGAATTCAAATTGATTCCTCCATTTAAAAAAAAAAGTGCCAGCAGTCTCCTGGGTGCCACAGACAGAACTTGGATTCAAATCTGTTGTTTGTGTGTATATATCCCGTCTATGAAGAACGCATTTGTCTATGGCATCAGAGTTATTGCGTACTGAGCATGAAAAAGAGCCTCAAAATGCTGACACATGAGGCAATACGCAAAGTCACATTAAACGGCATTGAAGTTTTGAGGAAGCAGCACAGAATAGGTACACACACACGCTCATGCAGCCAGTCCGTACAGTGTTGATGGCCAGATAATAGATTTATGCACAGCTAAGAAGATTAATGTACGTGTTTTTAAAAAGCGCTCGCAGATCATTCTTACCCTGTAAACAGCTTTAGAGAAAACCAAAGCGATAAATAGGAAATACATTATTAATCTAAGCAGCTTAGTTCAGGTTGAACTCGTCCGGCAAATTAAGTTTGCTGGATTTCACAGGAAATAAACAGAACAGCCCGGTGGAGATGAGAAGGTGTCAGCAAAATATTGTTTCATGATTTATATTCCGCCTTCATGTGCAGATGATTTCCTTGCCTCCTCATTATCACGAGTACAGACTATTTTTAAGTTTGCTGTTGGGATGTGTGCGTGTAAGTTCGAAATGAGCAGGCTGGTCTTTGAGTATTATTTAAATTGCTTACGGTTGATGTCGAGGAGTGTGAGAATTTGGCGGTGAGAGAGACAGAAAGAGAAAGCGGAAGATATTCTGTGCAAAGGGTGTTATATACGAAAATAGTCTGACTGATGGCTTAGTGTATGTTTTACAGTCTGGTGAAAACGAGATGTGATGCTGCAGCGCTGCAGAGTCAGAGTCAGGCTAGACTATGTTATAGGTGTGTGTGTTTACGTGTGGAGCTGGGAGAGATAAACGTTGGGTTACAGTGTACGTCGTGGTCAAGGCTTTGGGCTGCTCTCTCACCTGGTGAAACTCATAAAAGATGGAACACACCCTGCAATGGCCCCCTCGTTCTTGCCCGAACACAGACACACATTCACTCACACTTACTGTCATTCTTCACAGTCTCCAGCTGACAGAGGCTCAAATTTCTTTAATTCCTGAGTCTCTTAAAGAAATCTTTCATCCCTAGGACTTTTCTTGCTCTGAAACCCTACATTATCTTGCAGTTTCTGTTAGTCAAATCATCATTGTGCGATACTTTTCAAAAGTTTCAGGTCAGTAAGTTATGTTTGTTTGTTTGTTGAATGAATGAATGAAATAAAACGTTTCCTGATTTTATTTTATTTATCTATTTGTGTGTGTGTGTGTGGGGGGGGGTTATGTGGTTTATGAGGACACACATTTGTATAATGACATGGGTATGACATAGGTATTACAATATTAAGGTGTTTTATGAGGATATTTTCAGTGTCCCTGTAATTCAAAAGACTTAAAAAAAAACATACTAAATGGTGTTTTTTTGAAAATCTAAAACTGCACACAGTTTCCTGTAAGTGGTAGGTTTAGGTGTAGTGTAGGTGTAGGGCAATACCACATTCAGTTTGTACGGTATAAAAACCATTACACCTATGGAAAAACCAACGTGTGTGTGTGTGCATCAAACAAGCAGATCAGATTAATTGATTGATTAATTGGAATCACATTTAAGAAATAATAATTTGTCATTATATAATTCCATTTCTTTTTTACAAAATAAATAAAACAATAAACAAACAAAAAATGTTACTGACTTCAAACTTTTAAACTGTAGTATTTATGCATATAACACATACATTGGGACAGTTATTCCCCACCACTGACTGAATCAACAACATCTTTAACACTGTTCGCAGGATTTCATCTTTGATCAGGCCCTTGTAAGGCCTTGGAAAGCCTTCATAACAAGTTTACGCTAAGTGAAAAACTAACATTTGCATTGAATTTTTCCTAGGAAGTACAGTCGATATGTTGATAAAGTCCTGCGTTTGCTGTTTTTCATGTGTTACGCTTCTCACAACAGATCTGTTGATAATAGACCAGCCGCGGTTGATTGGAAAAGACAGAGCCAGGTATGATTTATGCTGCTGACGTTGCCAGATCATCCTTGAAGAGTAATGCATTATGGGAAAGGCCTGACTGATAATGAGTGCTGTACGAATGAAAGGACTGAAGTTTAAATCGATTAGCGCTTGGCTCTCACTCACATCCATCACGACTCTGCTGATGCGTGCACTCCCAATCAGGTCCTGTTTTTCGATGGAGGATTTGTAAATTAATCTCTCTAATAAAACCTAGAAGACTGTTTAAACAACAATCAGTTGTGACATGCATGATTAACAAAAAATCAAGTATGAACGCGATCGAACCTCTATAGGAGGTTTATAATTCAGAAGAAATGATTATTCCAGCATAACAGTTGAACGGCAAATATAAAATGTGTAAGTTTTCACTGCAAAACTTTGGTGACCTACAAGTTTCTCACTTACAGTACTGCTTTTTTTCACTTAAATAAATGTTTCAGGAGCAGCATGTGTATTTATAAGTGCGCAACAGTTTGTCAATTGGCCATATCTGATGATCATATCTGATATCAGATTCTATTTTTTTTTTGTTTGTCTTGTTAAAAACAGATTTTAAATATGTTAAATAAATGGAATCATTTTTAGGTAATCAAAATGCTGATGGCAGAGTATAATTTGTACTGAATAGTCCTTTAAACAAAACAATATTCTAATTGAATTTCCCTTTTGCAATGCAGTGTTGCTGAAACTGTGTATGGTCATCTCCTTGCAATTTCCTAATTTGCTTAAATAGCCTTTTTCTTTAGCATATAGCTCTGGAATCCATTACAAATCCCTGAGATAGACAAGTCATTTGCACTGAAATAAACTGGAATCAGGAACTGTCCCCTTGACGTAATGTGACTCATTATCAAAATCCAATTAGCCTCAAACAGTGAGTGACAATGGAGAGAAGGAATGTAAAAAGCTTTATTATGTGTGTATTAGGCCCTCTGTGACAGAGCGGCGGAAATGAAACTTCTTTTCTTTCTTTTTTATGGCATTACTTTGTTAATTAGGGTGCACACGCTCTCTTTAGAGATGTTAATGGGTTCATCTCCCTATTTCTAAACATTTCAGGTCCAAAAATATCGTTTAATATTTATCAGAAGAGACAGAGAGAGATCCTGAGTCAGTCTTAAAGCTGAAAGAAAGGGGCGACGGAAATAAGAGAGATGAGATCAGATAAAAGAAAGGAAAATGAATGAAAGCAATTGCTGAATGTCTTCTCTTTTTATTATTTTAATATGAATATTCTTTTTTAGGTACAAACAACAGCATGTTTACCGTCGCTGTTTTGTACTTTTAGTGACCGGAAAATAAATCATGTTGTAAAATGCTGACAACATTTCTCTTGCTGTTTCACAGCAGTATAATGTTCTCTGTTGCTCTAAATGGGCAAACAGGGAAATGAGCGTGTGGGCTAAATTAGCAATAAGAACATGCACTGATAATGTTGCTGTCCCGTTAATACCCCTTTTCTCTTTTCCAGCTCTTGAAGTCTGATCAATGTCCATGTCTCATGTGAAACGCTCTCAAAAACTGCGCCAGCACATCTGGGTTAATTGGCCGCTGTTCCCAGGGCCCACAAAACTAGTGATTTATGTAGCATTAGCGAAAACATGAACTTCATACGATCCTTATTCCAAATGCTGCTCCGGCAGAAGGTTTTTGAATAGAACATGTAGCCTTGAGATTCTGCAGATCGTACCGCCGTGTAAATAACAATCTAATCTATAATTCCAAAAACATAAAGCCAGAAATAAATAAATGAACTGCGGGAGAAGTGGAGTATGGGAACAGAAAGGCTTTTCGAGCAGAACCAGAACTAGAAAACATGAAAGCGTTTGCATTTTTTAATGAGAAAACAAGCCAGGCTGCTTGTTTAGAGTATGTTACAGGTTCTCAGAGAGTTGTGGGGGTTGTTTTTATCTTCCTAATCAATCATTATCTCCATCACCATTATCACACTTCCTTCCAGAACTTCATACTTCATACTTTGGACAATTAAATAATATCTCAATTGAACCATGTAGGGCACTGTCATTGTTCGTAATTGGTCTTTCCCCAGAGGAGCTGAAATGCCAACGGTGTCATGTTGGCCCAAAAGCATCCCATCGTTACAGAAGAGCTGGAAGGTTAGGCTACAGCGCTATGCCACTAATTAAAGCTAGTCTCTTCCTCTAACCACTGAATTATAGATGACAAGTCATCAGCGGGGCTGGTTTATAATTACCAGCTTGCAAACAGGACTTGTTTTCCTTCTCATGTTTTGAGTGTCATTGTTGGAATTATTCTTGTCTTTGATAGACCCGAGTTTTGCATCCATCTTTCTTTTTCTTTTTTTTTCTTTTTTAATCGGAGTATCATTTATGGAGTTGCCGACACACAACCTGCCTGTAGTCACTGCACTTCCCAGCTGGCAAATCATGCTGCATTTGTAATTTCCACTATTTGGACCGACACGGCTCTTTCTCACTCTCCCTTCCTCTCTCATTTGGACCGGGAGATTGCTCTGGAAGGGTGAGGAGAGACAGCAATCTGTCAAGGCCATAGGTTACACTGTGCCATCTGCCGTGGAGTGAGATTACGAGAGTTTGGCCGGCTGGCATTGTTTTGACTGTCTCAGCTCAATCCCAGATTTTCAACTATGCTTCTCACACACTGCACACGATGGAGGTGACGCTAGGGGTGAAAGAGAGAGGATGAGACAGAAAAAGAGGGAGGGAGGCAAAAGATACCATCTAACTGAATGCTGAAGAGAAAGAATAAATCAATACGGCATGTTGTGACCACCCATACGCTGTTTGTAAGGACCCAACGTCCTCCACCGGTAAAAGGAAATCGGTGTTTGTGGATACTGGGGTGGGTAGGAGGGGTTGTATAAGAGCCTGCTTGTCTGGTGAACCATCTCATTATATCCGTGTTTAAATCCACAATCCATATTCTCCCGCTCCACGATTTTGTTGCATTGATCACTTTGCCTGAGGGCAGTAAGTTGTTTGCGTGTTATGCTTGGAGCTTTGGGATATCTTGGAATCTTCTACAATAAAAAAAAAAAATATATATATATATATATATATATTGTAGAAACAACTCTCACTCAGGAATCACTAGTAAATTTCACACAACTGTAAGAAACATTGAATTGAAATTCTAAATGCTCTTTTCTTGTTAAAAAGAGCACATTTTACAACTTTTAAATAACTCTTTATTATTATTACTATTTATTTGCTGTACCATAGCAGCGCTGGAAACTAATCCCAGCGCTGCCGTCTACATGTGTTCCCAGTCAACAGACTTTTAATGAGAATCACCTGAAATTAATCAAGCCTGCTGCTTGAGACCAGAGTGTAGAGGGCTGAGCACGAGGTAACATACCTTGCACACCTCTTTACTTGCCCATCTCTTATGTCATGTGCATGAGAAAACTGAGATTAAGCCTTGTTGATACCTTTTAATTCACAGTACTTTCCTGTATTGAGCACCTGGATGTTATGGATCATTGGACCTGTATGTTTTAACGGATTGATTCAAGGACAACGTTTATGATCTGGAGATCGTAGTCAAAGCTATGTGAGAAAACCCTATATGAATGTCATGTGATTACTGACCGGATTACTTGCCTGTGTGTAGTGAGACAGTGAAATAATTACGATCAAGAGATCGTCTGCTTAACTAAAGAACCTTGATATCACCTCGTCTACTCACCTGTGGCTTCCAATCTTAAAAGACGATCTCATGCATATGCACAACACGTGAGATTACCCAACTGTGATACTTACCTTGCTACTCACCTGTCTCTCTCCTGTCCATGTCCAAAGGAAGCGATCCGGAGATCGCTCCGTCCATTCACGTCTCTCAACCTACTATCTGAACCAACAAGGAGAAGGACTTTAGTTTATAGTGATCTGGAAATCGCTCTTTATGGAACTATGTTGACTCATTCTTAAGTAACTTTGCTGTTGATGATTTGTGTTGAAACTTCTCCTTGATTGACTTTTGGATTTTGGATCTTCTGTTTAAATAAATCTGTTTTGATTTTACTTACCTTGTTGCCCTTGTCCATGTCTGAGCGTTACAATAACATTTGAAGACGTAGTAACAATGCACAGCAGTAGCAGAGTAGTGGTGGTATATTTATTTATTTGTCTGTCTGTTTATTTTTATTAATTTCAGATTTAAAATTAACCAGGAACTGATATAATGTTTGTGAGACTTACAGTACATCTGTCTCTTTATACTGATTGTAAATATGCATATTCACAACGTTTTGTTAGTTTAACAATGGTATTCTAAAAAGCGCTCAAAAACAAACTAAAAAAGAGAAAAATAATATTGATGTTATATTATGTAATTGTGAAATAGTGTTTCTGCATAACCATCTTTATCAAGCAATTATTCCCTAGTTCCATAGGTTTTTTAGTTCTTAGTCCTGTTCTGCAACCTCATAGTTCATAGTTTATATTATTCACAGTCAGCCATCAAAACAACACTCTTCCTGTGTTCCTAATATATCAGAGCTGTTTTTGAATCAGCGGCCCCTAATGAATATGGTATGTCCACAGTATCAATCGTTAGAGAAACAAAGGAAGACTGAATTGATTTCATCTCTTGCCTTAAAGGATAAACAAAATTTGGTTGTATAAACAACAATTTTTCTTGACTTCCCTGGTACATTTGAAATATCATTTTCCATAACACAAGGGCAACAGGAGAGTATGGAGGTATTTACAGCCTGAATATTTTCGCCCCAAGCTGGATTCCAATATCTGCGTGGAGCATCCAAATGCTCGCTAAATCTTACAGTACTGTGTTTGCGTGTGTGTGTGTCTGAGGCTGTATTGCCTCAGGCAAAGTCGGAACTGCAGGTTGAGGCATCACTCTGTAGTCACTAATAAGGAGCCTAATCTTATTCCACATGCTGTTATCAACAAACTGATGCAATTCTACACAGGGATGGGGAGATTTTATAGAACACTGTTGAGTGCTGGTGTGAGGGAATCAGGCTCACACATTAAGATTAAAAAAACTCTTATGCGTCAGGTGAGCGCCGATGCTCTGAAGAGAGTTTCGCCTACATGTGAGTTTTGTCTGATCTTATCAATGTCTGCGAGTTCACTCTTTGCACACCTACCTAACTCCCATTAGGCTGGAGTTTGACAGTGCAATACACTCCCAACATAGAGTGTTACTTCCAAAACACAAACAGTATGCATAAAGAAGGAACACCCCAGTGAAAGGGTTTCGTTCAAACACCTGGCAGGCATGTTTGTACAGTAGAAACGGAGCTAAGTGATCCTGAAGAGAGTGAGAACAATCCCTCACCAGTAAACAAAACTAATGAGCTATTGTGATGTGGCCTTTCATTCTAAAAGCTTTAATATCACTCTCTTTTAGTTCAGCAGATGTGCAATAGAAAGCTAGAATTAGCCACCATAACAACTAGGGAAAATGGGGGACGGCTGTGTCTCTTTATAGAGCATTGATGAGTAGGGCAGAGTTGACTTCCTTAGCCATCTAGAATCTAATTTCACTAGCAAACACAGATAGGAGAGCATGGTTACATTACGTTCACTTGATAGCACCCTGCCAAGTGCCCAGCTATCATAAGTGAAAATCCAAATTGCAGCAACTGTATACACACCATCCTAAAAGCACTATAAACAGCACTTAAGGTTCACTGCAAAGTATAAACATAAAAAATACAGCCATGTAGCTAAACTTAGAAGAGACTATTGAAGATGGTGTAACGAATCGGATTACTGTATGCGTTCAAATTTGCTTAGATACGTATACTACGACCATTAGTATAAAAAGTGCACACTTTCAGGTGCGTAGTAGAAGAGCAGGCCTGCTTTGGGATACAATAGCATCTTTAGCAGACACTCTGTCTCATAATTGCATGCGTCTTGTCACCGTAAACTGGCCGGTCAATCATCTTGTCAAAATGAACATCCGCCGCACTGTATTTAACATCCTTTCGTACTGGAGAGAAAAGAAGTAGCAAGTTGATTTGCCAGGTGTAGGTCTTTTTGTAGAGATCTCTGCTAATATTTTTTGCATTAGGTTGCATTTAAAAGGTCATTCTTTCTAAAAGTTGCATTGCTGTATGTTGTGTTGTTTAGTCAGAAGAAGACAAGACCAGTTTTTATGTTAACTACAGCTACCAGGCTGTGTTTTCTTATTTCTTTTCCACACGCCCCCCCTCTCACTCTCTTAAAGGAGTCATACAAAGGCAATTTTCACTAGCTAATATGATTCTTTAGGCTCTTAATGGAAAGTTTTTAATATAGATTGCTTTAAAATTTCTTTAAGATAGAAATCACTGTTCTGTGTACTTCCCCTTTAAATCTTCATGAGCTGACACCGCCCCTCTTTTCAGATTTTTTTTAACCGTATTCATAGTGAAACTTGCTTATTAGCACATGATTAGGAAAGGTGATTAGCAAAGATTCATTGAACGACATTATACTCACTGCTTCTTTAGGTGAGGCTGGATCATGAATAATTTGCGCGAACATAAACACATTTCAGTTGATCAAGAGCGCGTTTCTCTTCAGAACCAAACGTTACGTTAATCTTCCGCGTCTTCAGTCACTCAAATGTCGGGAGTAAATGACTACTGATATGTTCATTAATTCATTCATTAAACAACAAAACACCTCAATCTCTTAGGAGTCTTGCTTGTCTCTGCGTCTCGGTCTGATGACGGCTCACTCAGGGCGG
>JAUMHQ010000296.1:3172580-3185563 GCA_032361165.1 Enteromius paludinosus | reverse complement strand
TTTCCCAGGAGGTCTCCCATCCAGGTACTGACCAGGCTCAACCCTGCTTAGCTTCAGTGGGCAAGCAGGCTTGGGCTGCAGGGTGATATGGCTGTGGGCGGAATCGGTGCCTGCCCATCAGACGTCTTAAACAATGGTAAACAAACTTGGCTTGCTGTTCTTGACAGAGGCTCAAAAGTAGGGATGCAGGAGGAATCGGTGCAATGATGGCTGTTTATATAATATCTAGGCTTGCAATGATAATTGACAGGACTCCTTGAATAGGCTCCTCACAAACCTATTTGGCACTTATTTTCTTGTTATGTTTATTGTATAGGGCTCCCATAGACTGAAGTTTTTCTGGTGGTGATACATTTGAAGTATTAGTTGACTAATTATTTATTCCTTATTAAATTAATATTATTTATTAATAAACCAATAAAAAAATAATAATGAGCCTTTACATTGCCTAATAAGCGTTCAAGCACACACATAAAGCTCGCCACAGTGCACCGGAAGAAGTAATGATTATGAATGTGTTTAGAAAAGCAGTAAGGAGGCTACATTATCATTTTAATAATTTGTTGATGAATTAGTGCGTTCTTTGTTTTTTAGCTTAAGCGATGAAGTCGTGAAAGCTGATTCGTCATCTCTGCAGTATGCTTGTTATGGATTTCATAATATTTGAATTTCCATTTGAATTTCTTAAGTTTCTTTTGAAGTAAACATTTCACTCATATATATATATATATATATATATATATTATGTCTGTAAAGCAAATATACACTGAGTTTTGTTTTCAAGTTTACTAAAACCAAGATGGCAGAAAGCAATCCTGTTTGTTTTCATTATTTAACAAACTTTCAATGTTTTGTTTTTATTGTGATTGCAGAGTCTTTACAATTTGAAAGAAAAAATACTCTTATCTGTACGATCAAAATTAGTATTTTAAAATCATACGCCTCCATCTTTCCTGCAGTAAGCTTCCACACTGCACTGCTCAGACACTTGAACAGTGCATATTTTTTCTAGAATTGCATTAGATTGAGTGGCCATGTAAAATATTAACATATTTCAGATCATAAGTCATATTTAAGTTCTGTGAATGACAGATAAGCATTTGGAAGCCCAGCCCGATATACTACTATATTCAGTCTTTGGGGTAATGCATTACAAATAAAGTGAGTTATGTAATCAGATAGCTTTTTTCAAGTAACTAGTAAAGTGACACATTTCTTTTTAATGCAAAAGAAAAAACAATATCTACATTTTTCAAATAAGTAAATGTAGTTACTTTTTTCCCCATTTATTGATTGACAGCTAAAAAAGTTCCATAGGAAAATCTTGAATCATGTCATTTGTCTTCTGGGATTACATCATTCCATTTCCCAGTTTTGATGAGATCACGTGTCATGTGTGTTTGTCTTCTTGTTTTCCTTGCACATAATAAAAAAACGTGGTAATACCAAGGTACTTTTTCAAAAGAAGTGGACTTCCGCAATTAGATTAGAGAGAAGAATCCACCACTGTTTCTGCTTAATATTTTTTTTAGAACAACTGCAGGCAAGGATTTTACAATCATCCTAAAATGTACTTGAACAAATATATCGATATATGTGGCTGGCTGAAAATTAAATTACAGTTCTGATACAGGAAAGAGAGGAGTTATATTACATTCAGCATTCAGGGTTGATTTTCATCTTTTTTGTCAAATGCACATACTTTTGGACTGACACTGCAGCAGTCATTTGGTATCTCTGTGGGAAGACACAGCAGAAGGCCAAACAGGAGGCCACACACAAGCACACACATACACACACCACAGGGTTTTTTCTTTCTTTTTTTGATTAAGAAGTTACTGGAGAGGCAGGTGGCTCTAGTGTGGCGCTTCTATCAGAAGCAGAAATGTTGAGACAAGAACAAATGAGTCTTCTTTCAGAATTTCAGTAATCATCCATTTAAAAGCCAAACACTAATTTCCCTCTGCACCAACATGCATCTCATTCATGCGAGAACACATGCTAGGCTCCCGATAACATACACACCCAAACATTTACACCCTTCAGAAGCTCTTAAACTGACAGACTCGGGGAGAGGCATTTCCTCCTGATATGCAGGGGGTGCGCGGAAGCCGGATGGTGCAAGAGGATTTACTAAAATGGCTCCTAAGCACTCTTTCAACTGCGTATTACACATACACTATGGAGGTGGATGCAAATGTGTCTGTCACAAACCAAAACAGCCCCAGCAAGGGTCTAATGTCTTATCTTCATGTGTGTTCTAATCGTCTGAAAGTCTTGAAATTCCTCGAAATAAAAAACTACATGATTTGGAAATGTGGCATTTTTGTGTCAAATACTTGCAAGAGTGTAAAACAAAGAGTGTAAACAGTACTTCATTATTATAATACTGTATAATAAGGGGAATTTGTAAAAAAAAAAAAAAAAAAACAGGAACCTGCACCCAGAAGGTGTGACCCTGTACCACAGAGAAGAAAAGGGTAAGGAGACGGCAGAGGGATGGTGACAATGGAAGACCAAGGGCTGGCAGAAGGCAGGCAGACAATTCTGGCAGAGGTTCCAGAGGACGATGGATAAATGGGAGGAGGATGACAAACAGAGTCCAAGGTAGAGATGACTGAGGGAACAGCTAGTGTGGAACAGGTGGGAGAAGGGGCCAAGTTGGACCATATGGAGGGAGAAGCCAGGAAGAAGACAGGAAGGACTTGAAGCAGGAAGAGCCTGGCCGGAACCAAGCCGCAGCCATGAAGGCGACTCATGGTGGAACTGACAAAGGGAGGAGCCATGTTCAAGGAAGAGCTGAAAACTCCAGGGGGGCGACTAATGGCAGAGCAGGTGGAAAAGGAGCCCAGGGTGGAGATTGGGTGCTCTGAAAGACCGCGGTGGAGCTGGAGTGACTGATCACCAAGGTGGAGCCAGAGGGAAGGAGGAGCCTGACAGAGCCAGACAGATAAGGTGTAGCCAGAAGACTGAAGTCCCAAGGATGGTTGATGACTGACCAAGGCAGAGCCGGAGGGACAAGAGAGCCGAGCGTGAAGGCAGAGACAAGGGACCCTCCACCCGTGGTGATCTCACACCATTGATGGTGTGCTGAGGGTGCGCCAAGGGGCTGGCAGGATGCCGCAACAAAGGTGCAGAAGATGATGGGTAACTCATGAGAGTAGAGGGAAGAGGGAGGCTAGGTGGGGATTTGTGACTGCCAGGGCTTTCTGTTATCAGCATATTAGAATGATTTAGGATAATGTCATACTGGAGGATAGAATAATGAATAGAAAATTCAGCACAGAAATGAATTATATTTAAATAGAAAGCAATTATTTTAAATCCTAATAATATTTCACATTATTGGTGTTTTTACTGCATGATTGATCAATTATTTACCCGGCTTGATAAGCAAAAGAGAATTGTTCTACAAACAGTTTACACACTCAACACTTCTGAAAGATATTTTTTATAGTTCCACACACAAAATGGTCTTTGAGACACTCCATGATTTCTCCTTATGTATTTTTATAAATGTCCTGTGCACTGTTCTACAAAAGCAATATCACGGTGTTTGCATGTATATCAGCATGGCCATACATAACTGTAAATATTTATATACTTGGTAGAATTATTTTATGTGTTCACCGTCTATAAAAATTTTTACTGCCACTTTCACTTTTAAAAATTTTATATTTGACACTGTACAGTAAGTGTAGTTTCTATATTCCGTGTGTGTGTGTACAGTACATAAGTTCCTTCTAATGTTAGTTTATCTATGCTTGTCAGGCAGCGATCTGTCCTAAGCTGGAAGATTCATGTCCAAACTCCAAGTGACATGTCCAACTTGAGAGACTGACACCTTTTCACCTGGCCTACGGCTAGTGACATCCATCCCTTTATCCACCCCTTCTCTCTCTTTCTTTCTCTATCCCTTATGCTCTCCTGTCAGACTCCCACTAAAGCCTGAATTGTATCATTCTTCTGCAACGCTATTATATTTTTGCTGATCTCTCTGAACCTTCCCTATCGCACTCTCTTTCTTTCTTTCTTTCTTTTTGCCTAAGCCACTCAACATGTGCATTCTCAAGCCGTTCACCTTGAGCTCTTTCTATTTTTCTCTCTCGATCACTCACTCTCACAAAATCCCTTTTACGTCTATCCTTCTCTTTGAGGTTCATAAGAACACTTGAGTATCTAGTGTCTGGGCTGCAAAGGTGCTCTCAGCTACAAAGTGAAGGGGGGAGCGAGGAGGGACAAGGAATTATTTTTCTGACTTTTTTCTCAGACACTTCTCTATCAAGCCTTACGGCCTTTCACATGTGTTTGCACACACACAAATACACACATAAACAAATGTATATCAGATTCTTCATGCATCAGCTAAGTGCTGCACTCCATAACATCCAAATATCATTAACCGTATTTGATCTGACATTGTGGTCTTGACTTTAAGCCATCTCCAGTAAATGGCTTTGAAGTGACAAGATGGAACCAGAGCTCTAAGTAAAGTCGGACAATATTAAGTACACACAAAGTTGTATGATCACATTAGAAAAGCTCTTTGTAAATGCTTCAGGTGTTTGGTAACGTCACATTTCTGAACGCCTGTCGATTGGCAGAGTTTAAAAAAGGAGAGACTTTGAAGCTTGTAGCGCTTCTCGTTCAGCAGATAAAAACGACTCTAATGTGTAAAGTTATTTTTTCCACCCAAGGATATAAATAGTATTTTTGTCAAATGATGTACTCTTAAATGAGATGAAGACTCTAGTCATAGTAGCCTAGATAAAGCTGTTTTAATTTGGCACCCCTTTATGGTAGTCACAGTGTTAAGATGAAACGGCAGGCAGTGTTCTACTCATTTTTATCTTAATAACTATTATCGGACACTCAAATGTAGAATAAATTAGTTATGGGAGGCAAATGCACCGTGAATAGGTCATTTGCAAAGATAAAGGTTTTCTTTATAAAACAAAAGGGAAATGCTTAAAATGTATTTTCTGATTTCATAATTTAAAAACTATTATTATTATTTTTTGTATTAGTGTAACAATTTGCACAAAAAAGAAAACTGTATACAGTATATAGAATTTTTTGTTTGTTTGTTTTTAATCAAATGCATGGAAGCTTAAGTTACCGTGTATGGAAGTCTACACAGTCTTTTTAGTATTTATTTAAATCAAGATAAGAAACAAACATAAATCAGCAACATGAAATGATCATAAGAGGCATCTCTGTGAGCTGTAAGTGTTAGTTGGTGCTGCAGGGATGATCTCGGTCCTAAAACTGCCTCTCTTCATCAGCTGGCAGGCTGTGCAGAGAGCTTTAATGGACTTGCAGGGCGCTGCTAAGTAAAACGGCTTTATGAGCACAAGTACAAATGTTATGTTGATGGCAAACTCCCTCTCTTGCTTCCTCTGTAAAGGAAAAAGCAAATTAGGAAAGTGCTGCGCTTGCATTTTATACATTGCAATGCCATTGCTTTGAGTGCTTTGTAAATTGTGTTCTAGCAATGATCTAGTTTAAGACATTTTTTTTGCATTGACCTGAAAAAGTAGTCTGTCAGCTGCTGAAAAATAGCAGACACTTCAGACAGAGTGCTGCTGTGTTTCTCCACACTGCATTATTTACCGTAATGCACCAATATGTCCACATTACTTTCAGTCCCCCGTCCTCACACAAACACACACTTAAGACTTTTTTCAAATGCATTTCTGATTTTGCAGCCCATTCTTTTGCTCATTTGAAAGTGGGGTGGTACCATAAATATATTTCAAAGGCAATTAACACTGTTGAATTCTGTTGCTCGTAGTATGGTAATTTTACAACTGAACTGCAAGGCAGGAGAATTGTCAAGTGAGCTTGTAGTGCTGTGAAACCGCTCACAGGAATTAGAGCACCAGAAGCACATATTAAAATTGTGACTTCCTCCTGTGAACACAGTTTTAAGTACTATAAGATGTCAATTTTTAATAACTCTCAATGAAGACTTTGGCTGTTAAAGGGCACTGTGTTTTGTTATGATGGACTAGCACACATTACAACTCAGTGTGATGTTAGTTGTGAGATTTAGCTTTCACTCACAGAGCTTTTGGAATTGTATTATTGTTCTCTCAGTAGAAAAGGCCTTCTATTTTAGACAGGCTTGTCAAATGTTCTCGATACCCTCAGAAACGTCTAGGTTATGAACCTAACCCACATTCCCTGAAGGAGGAAACGGAGACGTTACATATGGTTGGGATATTGTTTCCCAAACCTGTTCCTGGAGGCACACCAACAGTGCACATTTTGGATGTCTCCCTTATCTGACCAATATATGCGCACTGCACGTACAGGACACAACAACTCTAAGACTGAGTCTGCCTCCTCCTGGGGCAGAGCTTGCTGGGTCTACCTCCTCCTGGGGCAGAGCTTGCAGGTTCACTACCTGATCACAGAAGGGCGCGGTAGGAACCTTGGGCATGGCCGGGGTCTCAGGATAACGTGAGAGTCAGCCAGGCCGAACTCTAGGCACTCTTCGTCGACAGAGAAGGCTTGTAGGTCCCCCACCCTCTTGATTGAGGCCAGCGCAGTCAGGAGCGCTGTTTTCAGTGTCAGATACTTAAGATCTACTGACTAGAGGGACTCGAATGGGACCTGCCGCAGGCCTTGTAGAGCGACGATGAGGTCCCAAGAGGGTAGGAGGTGTGGTCCCCTATATTAACTCAACGCGCACCTCTGAGGAACCTTACGATGAGTTAATGCTTCCCGAGGGACGCACCCTCCACTGCATTGTGATATGCAGCTATGGCAGCCACATACACTATGAGAGCCGAAGGGGACAGCCTGCTGTCAAACTTCTCTTGCAGGAAAGAAAGCACAACTGTGATCATGCATCTATGTGGGTCCTCTTCGCGAGAGGAGCACCAGTCGATGAACAGACCCCACATCAGAGCATAAGCTTGCCTCGTAGAGGGAGCTCTTGCCTGAGTGACAGTATCTACCATGGCGGGAGAGAGGCCAGAGAGGTCTGCTGCGTCCTGTCCAGGAACCAGACGTGCAGGTTCCAGAGTTTGGGGCGTGGATGCCAAATCGTGCCCATCCCCTGAGAAAGAAGGTCCTTCCTCAAGGGGAACTTCCAGGGAGGGGATGCCGCAAGGAACATGAGGTCGCCAAACCAGGTCCGGGAGGGCCAGCAGAACTTGTCCAGGGGCCCGATGCTGCCTGCCCGTTGCATACAGCACCCCAACCCGTGGAGGAGGCATCCATGTTGACCACGACATGCCTGGAAACCTGACCCAGTGGTACTCCGACCCGGAGGAAAGCAGGGTTTGTCCACAAGGGGAAAAGCCTCTCCTGCCAGTAGCTCAAAGGCTGAGCTCAGGGTAAGATCATCTGATCTATCTTTGATGGCACGTAGCGTGAGGTCAGCGGTTCTCCTGAGCTCTTGGATATTTTCAGAGTTCACTTGCTCGCCCTCGTCCAACTCACGCAGCAGTTTGGCTTGGTACACCTGTAGCATGCCCATCATGTGCACACACGCACCCGCCTGACCTGCTGCTGAGTACCCCCTGCCCACCAGCGCAGATGTTGTTCTCAGCGGCTTGGAGGGCAGGGAAGGAGCCTTTAAAGTCGATGTGGCTGCGGGAAAGAGATAGCTCACAAGCGTCTGCTCTAACCGCGTCATTGACTTATAACCGCTCTCATCCATGCCCACTATATTGCCGTAGCAGTCAGATGCCGGGATGAAGAGACGGGATGAAAATGGTTTCTTCCATGATCTAGACACCTCGGTGTGGAGATCAGGACAAAAGGTAGGCTCCTTCTTGAAGGTGGCTGCCGAGCACGCAGAAACCTCTCATCAAGTTTACTACGCTGCGGCTCGGCTTTTGCTTCGGCTGGCCACTCGATCCTTAATTTGGCTACAGCACGAGTAACCACCTCCAAGAGCTCTTCATATCGGGGTGAGGAGGAGACCGCAGTCTCCTCTACGCCCTCCATCTCTTCACCCTCGGATGAAGAGAGGAGCAGCGTTGCACCGCCTTGAAGAGGGGAAATAGCAGAACGCGTTTCCTTCCTTTTCTGGCTAACGCCTGATCCTGATGCAGAGGAGCGAGATAGGTACTCATCCATCTCAGACTCAAGATCAAGATCTAGATCTAATTGCGATCCCCATGAACGCCGCATTCTGTTGCATTCCAAAAAAAGTACTCATCCCTAACTAAGCATTCGTTTCTCATGACTTCATCATCTTTGTGACCCCTCAACTAAAGTGGTGACTTGGTCCTTTGAAATACTGAAGACCAGTGTGTTAATTGCAGAATTCTACAGCTTCACCTATCTTAGAAGATGGTAGATCCCGATATTAACAAGAATTAACAAGTTTGCATATGAACTGCAATGTGTTTGTGTCATTTATGAGTGTAATAGTTTTGTTTCTTTGTTTGTTTTTTTTGGGGGGAGGGTTTCAGAATATTAGGCTACCATTTTAGTAACAGTATAGCATGAAAATATGTTTTATAATCTTTAATCCCAATAATACCTCTTATACTCTGTACAGTATCCGAAAAACATGACAGACAGATAATTACATCCATTTATTTATTGCAAATTTTTTTTAAATCAGTACAAAAATGACGCTGCAGTTGCACTCCTCTCTGGCGGAGTATAGTAGCTTCGTATGAGGTGAAGCGCCGAACTTAATTTGTTAATCGCTAAAAATATTATCCAAATTATTATCCCAATTCTCTCTCACATACGCATCACACACGCATCATTCAAACACACCTGCAACACGGCATGTCGCAATTTGTGATGACACAGGCAAGCGCCAATGAGCGTTAGATTTTCCTGCTGTAAAACCTGTCGCAACGTTTGAATTTGGCGCGATTGCACAATTTGTGTCAGACAGCTCGGGTTTTGCAGCTAGCGGTGGGGGCTCTCACTCGAGATGGGGATAAAGATCAGCTGTAAATATGTCAGTATTGTACGTTTCAGTGTCTGTGAAAATTTAGGTAAATATATATTTTGTTGAACCACATTTTACATGAAATAAGTAAGAATTATCATGAGATCACTTTACCAGTTATGGTACTGAATTCCTTCTCTTCCCAGACATTGCTGTTGATTTAACTGGGTATACTGTTTAAGAATAAAACAAAAAGTTAAGATCAAATTCCTTTTGTGTTTTGTGTACATTGTGTGCAAAAGCTTCAACTTTAATGTTCATATTGATGTAATTTTACATGCCATCAATAATAACCTACTGGTGTTCAGTACCAAGTCACCACTTTAGTTGAGGGGCCACACACATGATGAAGTCATGAGAAACTAATGCTTAGTTAATGATTCACAGAATTCACATGTTATGTGCTGTGATTTGCCCAGTGATGGACAGTAACGAAGTAGTTGTACTTCGTTACTGTACTTAAGTAAATTTTTCAAGTATCTGTACTTTACAGAAGTAGCTTTATTTTTAGCAACTTTTACTTTTACTTCACTACATTCCTAAGCAAAGGATCGTACTTCTTACTTCACTACATTTAATAAAACATATCGTTACTTATATATCACGTGCTCCGAGCGAGACGAGGACGAGCAATTCATTAACAAACTGATTCTTTTTAATAAACCTGTTCAATCGGTTCGCAAATAGCACCAAATGATTAATTCTCGAATTGCAACGATTCAAATGCAGCTGATCTCGATTCGACAACTGATTCAAACGATCCGTCCAGAGCGAGTCTCCAGTGAACCGAACTCACAAGAACAACTGGCATGTGTGACTGATGAAAAAATGTTCATATTACCTGCTGCTCTAACGTTAGCAGATTTATTAAAATGCTAACGTTACTCATTTACCCCTATGTCTGTTTTTAAATTGTTTATCAACGGTCTATATTTTTCTATTGTTTGGATCAACTAGCCGAGTAGACAGATAAGACTGTCAATTCATAACCAAGAATGTTTACAACACAGACAAAAATAAAAAAAATTAAAATAAATAAATTATTATATTTTCCTTCAAATTTTTTCCCTAACTTATTCTCATGTCGTATATAACGTTCTGTGACGTTCTGCAAAACAATAACCTAAGCTTCAAAACACTTTCGTCTTACTAGTGAAAATTAAGCTATCAAATCTGTTTTCTCTCGGGTACATTGCAGTGTAAGCTTCACAGTGAACATTGCTACATCGTGCTCATCAAAAATCCCAGGTATTTTGAGCCAGCCCATCTCACGGTATTTATTCATGGCAGGGACACGTTTATTTCATTATTTTCGTAAGTCCAGTGCGAATGGATGCATCCAATGGAATCTTAATTTAAAAAACGTGCTGGACTTACGAAAATAACGAAAAAAACGATATGTTCAACAGGAATTAGGAATTTCAAGTACTCGTATCACTGACAGCAGTAGTACAGCCTGGATATTCTTGTTTAAAAAGCGCAGTTGCAGCCCTCAACTGATGTTTATGTTGTCATGTTTTGTTTTGGCCTGAAGCACCACCCTCCATCTATCTCTCAATCACGAAGTCAGTAGTGTTTCGGCATCCAGGTTGCCTGCTTGGCAGAAAATACAGTGCATTTAATTTAATTCATTGTCCTGTGCGTTCGTTCCTGTTGGTGTCATCAATCATGGCAACCTGAGTGTGTGTCAAGTCTGAAAAGAAGGGGCCGGGTGAAAAACCCCTCTCCAGTATTTTGTATTCGGACTGCAATACCTAGTTCAACCACAAGATGTCAATTCTACATACGGTTCCATTAAATACATAAATAAACAAGTACTTTTATACTTTCACTCGAGTAAAATTGGAAAAGGAGAACTTTTACTTTTACTGGAGTAATATTTTATTGCATCTACCTGTACTTTGACTCAAGTACTTGATTTGTGCATTTCGTCCACCTCTCGATTTGCCAGTGTTGTGGTGTGTTCATTTACCTGGAAGGCTATATGCTTAATAACTTATTTAAAAACAACAACAACAATAAACATTAGTTCTCATATTAATTGTTAGACTGTTCAAGCCTGTATGCACGAATGAGATAATGTGGATTTTTGTAAATTAATTTAGTAATTCAAGTAGTTTTATCTGCACAAAATTATGCTTTTTAATGCACAGGTTCATAACAATTTATGTACTACAGATTTATCCAAAGTAGATACTACATACCTTTTTTTCTTTCTCTTTCTTGTGAACAAAAAAAACATCATGATCATACATTTATACATGAAAAAAGCAGCATAAACATAGGGCTGGGCGATATATATCGAACAATATATTATGCGCATCTCTATTATGCCATAGATCACTGACAAGCTACGCCATTGAATCATCTGCGAAACTCACCGCGTAGCTTGTCACTGATCTACGGCTCTGTTTATAAGCTGGTGTTCCATTTGAAAACAGCTGATGGAGATTTACCGCTAATCAAAGAACCGGCTTTACTGATAAAATGTGCATGATATATCGTTGGATATATATCGCAGAGCCCTACATAAACAGAACATGAAGATTCACATCACGTGCAGAGCTTGTGCGAACAGAGAAAAACATAAGCTATAAAAAGAAAAAAGGCCCATATGCCAAATATATATATATTTTGTAAATAAATAATCAAGTAAAAAAACGAAAAAAAAAAAAAACAGCCTACATGCAGAATTTCAGTTAATTATTGTGATGCTCTCTTCAAAGCAGCATTGATAAAATGTGTTTCCAAACTATTTTTTGTGACATTGGATGTATCGAAATAGAATTTATGCGCTAAAGTTAAACAGAAAAACACTGTGTCGACATTTACAAAATGTTATCGATAATTAGCAAAATCTCACAAAAACGCCTTGAATGAAAACTTGGCTATTGATGCAGCACTCTATTAACACAACATTAAAATAATCATTGTTATCTGAATATGCATTAATCCAATTGCAGAATATGAATCAGCTGAATGATGATATGTGGCTAGTTTGGACGTCAGTGAGGCTAATGAGTAGAACGAATTCAAATTATGATAGAGATGATTTTATATTGCCTAAACTGTAACAGTAAAAAACTCTGAAAATGCTATGAAAAAACTGTTAAAAGGTTAACGGTTAATTCTTGTAAACTGTAAAGCGTAAACTGATATTCCCAGAATTCCCTGCATTTCATTTCTAATTTGGTTTGAATTTGAGGGGGAGAAACTCTGTTTCTTCTTAGTTTTTTCTGATCAGTTATGTTTATTAGGGTTTTGTGTCCGTGTAATCTTGTTAAATGAATATTTATTGCATATTTCATTGCAATAATAGTAATATGCATTTATTTAGTCTCAATAAATGATTTTGACTGGTGTAAAAGGGTTATTTGTTTTTATTTATTTATTTATTTATTTTACTTGCTACTTGGATGATTTATTATACATTTTAAATAGGGACAATAGCAATACACTTTATGTGTTACAAACGGGGCATGAGGCGTTGCGAGTTAATGTGTTTTAATAAAGACTCAGGGCCTTATCGGTTTGCATCTTAAGACAAAAGAAAGCCACTGACATGTTTTAAGATCAGTAATTGCAAGTATATATCATTTAAAACAGCTCAGATTTGAATTTTAGTCTAGAACTAAACTTAACTTAAGCCTTGTCAGTAAAACCAGAGAATTATGTAGCTATTCATTATTATTGCATTATTTTCTCTTTTACTTGATCTAAATGACTTTTAAAGTGTCTAACCTTTTTTTCTTTTAATCTTTAACTTTTAGCATGACTCGCTCAAAACCATCAAAGAAAGAAGTGACCAGTGGGGGCAGAAGTGGCACTCATTTGTCAGTCCCAGCTATCCTCATAAAAAATTTGACAGCCTCCACTGCTGTCATGTGATGAGTCGGCCTCTGTCTGTGTCAGCCGTGATTGAACAAAAGCTCTGATTCACTCACAGATACATCTCTATGCAAAGAGTCAAAGCTCTCCCTTTGATCCTGGGCAGAGAAGAAAAATATAAATTTCTGGTGAGCCAACACTTTCTAGTTAATTATATATATATATA
>JAUMHQ010000296.1:3154748-3172480 GCA_032361165.1 Enteromius paludinosus | reverse complement strand
TACCTAGAAGTGCTAAAAGTAACAACATAGAACAATAGAACATACACAAGGAAAAACAGTGTATGGTTCGTAACAGTGATGCTACCCTTTTTTATCAGGATTTTGTTTTTGGTTTTTTATCATTGTTCTGTTGCTGACAGTGTGTTTGTTAGGTGTCAATGTTTGCAAATGTTATGAAAAAATAATAATTATATGAGGTGCTTTGTTAGCTTTTGTGCATTTTGGATGTGGCATTTGTCACGTTGAAATTGGTAAGGAGGCTGTGTGAAAAGTTTTGAAAAAATCCCCTTAAAAATTCTCACATTCTAACATCTTTTATACAAAGTATTATTCTGACATTTTGTTATAGTACTATACAAAAGCTACTGGACTGTTTCTGAATTGTGGCACCACAAACAGCTTTTTAACGGTGGGCTGTTGTTAAAGTTAGCAATGTCGTGTTGTTCTGGTGGGTCACAAAGTACTATACACTAGCCTTGAACCACAGTGCTGTGCTAGACACGGCTAATTGAATAGTGCCGGCTGAAGAGGAAAAGACACTCCTGGAGTGTGTAGAAGGGTCTCAGCCAGCTACAATTAGACAGTGAAATGATGCATGAAATGTGGGAGAGTGAATGGGGAGAGAAAACCGAAGAAAGACGCAGAGAGAGAGGAAGTTAGAGCTAACCACAGCCAAACTAACTAAGAAAAATGACATTTTCAAAAAAGTAAAAGAGGACAAAAGTGGGATAAAGTGGGAAACCCAAGCTAAAATCAGATAATGGGAAATCATGATTGAATGAAGTTGAGAATGAGGGAAAGACGAGAGGATAGGTGTCTTTGCTTCATGTCATACTTTGTCACAGAGTTTAGGAACGTCAAAAAATGCAGTGTAAGGTTTTAGTTAGCACCTCAAAAGACTGAGAAGTTTTCAGAGAGGGCTTTGAACCTGCAGCGCATATGAACTTCATCATCAGAAATTGTCCTTCGCTAATACTGCATTAGCCGTCAACATGAGGGAAGTCAGACTCGTTTTAAGTTCGTCCCCATCATATTTTGTCCTCTACTCTACTGTGACGTGTATCTTGAGTGAACTATAGGGACTTTAGAGAGCAAGTGCATTTAAAATGGCTTCCCAACCCTGTCACCTCAGAGCTGCGTTTAGCCTTGTACAGACATAAAAGGGCTGTCTTTTGCCCTTTGCGTGTGAACCAATCACCTGCTGATGTTGGCACACAAGTCATGTATGAGGAGAAACATTGTGCCAGTGGAAATCACACTTTGAAAAATATCAGTCGGTATAAATGGTTGCCAAGAGACTTAAGTATACAATGTATTTGCAACAAAGTGCTTCAAAATGATAACCACTATTAAATGAATTTATCATACTTTGCCTACGTAGCTCCTAAAATGTATACTCAAAATTACAGAAAGTAATGATTCTCTGGTGAAGAAGAATAAGTAATCTTGAACTGTGTACTGACAGAAAAAAAATACAAATAAAATAGGAATCTCATTACCATCTACACTGGGAAGCAAATCCCTGTTTGGAGGTGTACGTGGGTCAAAAATGTTGGATTGATGTACTTTGCAATAGACACAAATGCATCAGGGATCAAAACCTCTGACTCTCATTTAAAAATTCCCTTAATGCTTGTGGTAGTTCAGTCTTTGAAAATAATCCATGTGGGGAGGACATTAAAGATACATGAGCTATATGAGATAAGTAATAACGCTTGGAGGGTGAAGGATACTCGTTTGCCTTGTTTACATCATATTGGACCTTACATCACCCATATATCCTGCAGACACTGTATGTTCCTTTATATTGCATCATATTGTTTTGTGCATTCTGTGTGTTTACGCAATGTGCAGACTGCATGTCTGTTGTGTCATTCTTCTGCCTGGTATTTCACCTGCATTTTCACCTGTATTTAAATTTACACAATCCACATAGTTTGAGTATAATACAGCTGGAACTGACTGCATGTAGCTGCTAATCTGTGGTCCTGATCTGCTGCAATTGTGAATAATTAAATGATTTTGACAAAAGAGGAATTGTCATTAAAGAAAGAAATGATGATTTCCACTCAAAATTGGTCAGAGAGTCTGCCTCATTCATGAAACAGAACAGACAAGTGTAAGAAGATCCAATTGTGTTGTAGATGGAGGTTTCAAATGATCAAAAAGGGAAAAGATACCCTGTCTGGATTCATATGGGAACCCTAGTAAAAGTAATACATTTACAATAGATTTATTTTATACTAAGCAAAGTTTAGTCTATTGCATAACATATTTATTGGCATACTGATTGAGACTTACTGTTATAAAAGAATATAATTAAACTTATAGTTTAATAATTATCACAAAGCACATTTCTTAATATTAAGCATAAATTGTGTTTTAACGTCACTATTGACATGGACTGTATCATCCTTTTTTTCAGACTTTAATTATATTAATATTTCATATATTATCCAAAAAGTTTACCCAAAGCATAGTTCCACTTTAGCAAATCAAATATGCTTCAGTATATCTTTTAGTTGGACTTCGGCACTACTTCTGCACAAAGTGTAGTACAAAATAACTAAGTGTAGTACACTAAAATTGGAATTTCATGGTATTTTTGTATTAATTACGTAAATATGTAAATTAATTTGTAGTATCATTAGCATCAAATACCTTTTTTTCAAATATATTTTGCATTTTTTCACTAGACAAGATTAGGAAATGTTTGTAACTGACATTATTGTTTGCTGCGTCTACTAATTGTTCCAAAATACATTCTATGATTTTTTTTTTCTAAAGTAAAATTTAGGTAACACTTTATTTTGATAGGCCACTTTGGATAGTCTACTAACAATAAGTAACTTTGCAACTAGATGTCAACTAGCAGTCATTAGTAGACTGCCTGCCTAAAGGCATTTTATCACCCCAACATGAAAATTCTGTCATCATTTAAGTATGGGTGAATTTCTTTTTTTTTTTTTTTTTTTGACAAACACAAAGGAAGATATGTTAAAAAAGGTTTACAACCAGGGTTTTGGGTCACCATTGGCTTCCATTGTAATTTTTTTTTCTACTATGGATGTAAAGGGTGACCCAAAACACCCACAAACCTTTTCCAAAATATCTTCCTTTGTGTTAGGCAGAACAAAGAAATGTGAATGTATTTATACATGTGAGTTAACGTAGAGTTAATAAAACCTCGGCACAAATAATTTCTGATTCTGCCTTGCAAATGTGTCCCTTTATGATTTCGGCCCTTGCTACATGCTCTAATAGTGATACTGTAAGAAGGCATATTTCTGTGGCTACAACAGTCTACTCTGAGAGTAAGTAAACATGTAGCTGCAAATAAATTACAATTGCAAAGTGACTTAAAGTTAGTAGCAAATGTAAGTCCAAACTGATTTTGAAATTTTAATCCCACTTTAGAATCACTTTATACTATGTAGGAATGTTGAGTGTTAAGGTCATTATGAAAACTGATCATAAATTAAGTAATAATTCTATATATTTTTTCTTTACAAAATAAGATGGGGGCTTAGAGTTAGCTTACATTTACCAGGCCATGCGAGGAAATATACGTAAAGTTTCAGATGCACTTTTGTCACTGCTACGCAGTTAGTGTGGCAACAGTTGAGCTCAAAGTTACACTTGGTGCCACATGCGGTAGCTAACAGCAGGCCTCTGCAGGTTGGAAAAGTGAAAGTGTTGCCGCTCACTCCTTACTTACCTTGTAGTTTGAGCAGGCACACAATTAGAAGAGGTGGTGGGGACTCTAGCGCAGGACAGTTAACCTGAAGGGTGCGTGGGACGCCGGGAGCTTGACAGCGAGTTTTAGAGATATAAGAAGAAGTGCATTGGTAGTCGACTTGGATCGAGGAGAAACGGAAGGACCTGAATTGGAATTCAGTCGAGGAAGCACCTGCTGTGAGCAGCAGTGCAAGAGACTGAGTTTGAAGGGCAGAAGCAGGAAAGTGTTCTTGAGTGCAGAGGAGAGGCACCTGGAGCAATGTCGAAGAATGTCAAAGAATCACAAGCACGCTAGCATCTCCGACCCGTAACAGGGTTGTCAGGTACGTACAGTGCGTGGGCTCTCTAGAATGAGTTTTGAGACATGGTGGGTTGAGTACTTCATCCTCAGAGGTTTAGATCGCAGGCTCAGCTATAGCAGACAGTTTCACAGCATGCGCGTGGTGAGGGCGCTGGAAGAATTGTCAAAAGGATAAGGTAAGTTGCTGTTTATATACCCTAAGGATTATGGTAGGAACAGGTGGGCATGTTTGAATGACATTCCAAACTTTTGGGTTTGGGTCTCCATTCAGTATTTTAACATTTTATCATCCGTTTCACAAAAGGGCTGATCCAGCTTTGATGTTTGATTGGGTCCCTTGTAGATTAGTATGAAAGGCGCAGTCTTCAGAAACAAGTTATTTTGCCTGGCAAAATTTTGGCTGAAGACAACACAACTGAAATACAACTCAGCATGGGTGCATTGAACTCCACCGCATGGTTAAAACCAAAAACCCTTTATGTTTCCATCCCAAGAAAAATCCAAAGCCGAGTATTGAAACCAATGGCAGATTGCCGTGACTGAATCTGACCTTCAAAGTATGAGAAAATGAAAGGCGTGACAGCTGAGTAAAAACAATTACGCTTACGCACAAGTTAGAAATTCTACAGCTAACATACTTTAAAACAGCTTTCAGTACTAGCTTACACTGCTGCAAGTGACAACACTGCTTAGCCTTGGCAGAAATGCTAGCTTTAAGATGATAAAATAGCTTGCCGAGGATTTGGGACCAAGGACTAGTGGAGGTTGTGAAATGATTCGCTGAGGTGCCCTGTCAACGCCTGTCCAAGCGGCTGTGCGGGGAAAATGGCCTTTAAATGATCTCTAATAGAAGCCTGGCTCTGCTGGCTAATGTCCGCTGTATGGGAGAGTGACTGCAGTGTGGAGAATCAGTCCTGAATGGCCCTATAAGTGCAAAATGTGACATGATTGAGAGGGATTTGGGCTCTAAATCAACTCAAGGCGTTTTTTACAGTGATTTCTGACCACTGTGAGCCTTGGCAAATAGGCTTTGCTAGCAGCACAGAGGGGAAAGCTCGAGGTGAGATAGTTTTGTCGTCTAAGTACATACAAGGTAAACTTTCACAGACATTCACTGCATTAATATGCATATGTTTCTGCACATAGAAAATATAATATCAGATTAGTATGAGAAATGAAAACAAGTTTGAAATTATATTTCTGTGCTCTGCAGATACTCGCGTCACACACCTCCGGTCTTCATCTGCCCTTCTCATTTACCTCCTTTATGGCATTACATTACACCCAAATCAGAAAGCACCATCAACGGAATTTCAATCACTCCAGACGTGCAGGACGCCACCGCTCCCTTCCATCTCTTCCATCTTTTCGTCCATAACCCAGGTCCACCCCTCTCTTCCTCTTAATCTAATCCGCTGTAGTTTAATATACTGCCCTCAGCGCTCTCTCACAATGCCTTTAAAAGTAGGTTTTATGAGACTGCAATTTCATTCCGGCAGAGGAGCCGGTAGAGTAAATCCTATTCGCCTGTCGTCACACGACGATACATTAACATGACAAAAGTGGAGGCTGCTGTGGAGTCGTGTAGTGTGGAGACGAGTGAGGAGAACGAGAAAGAGAGAGGAATACAAAGATTAATTGAGAAAACTGTGAGCAAAATAGGCCTTCTTGGGTATTGAGAGTTTACATTCATTTGCACATAACCAAATACTATATAAACTGATGACCGAGTATGTATGTGTGTGTGAGAGAGAAAGAGCGAGAGCAAGAGCGAGAGAGAAATGAACTAGATTCTTCTTACGGTTTCATTCTCATCTTCTTAAGATCTTTTTTTTTCATTGCCACTGTTGCTGCTCAACGGGGGGTTTGTAGGGCACTATTCTTTGCAAATGTGCTTTGAAACATTACTATTAGAAAAATAATCTGCAAACTTTGCAGGAAAAAATGCTTGTATACAATGATTCTGTACTGCACAATACAGCCTTGCTGCAGTTAAAATGCTTTTAAACTATTATAATTAATTGGTACTCCACAGTAAAACTACACTAATAATAATAACTAATAATATACTTATAGTCTGCTGTAGTATAGCTTTATTAAAGCTGCTGTTCAGTGCAGATGAACAGTTGTCTACATAATACAAACACACTGTAAAAAATGGTAACCTGCAATTGTTCCCTTAAAGAACTAATTCTACTATTTTAATATGTATACTTTATGTATAAATTAATGTATTTTAGGTGGTTATTTTCAAAAGTATAGTTCAGTGTTGTATAATTGTAGTTTAGAATAAAGAATGAGAAAAAAAAGTAATTATTTAGTTTTTACAAAAAAAAAAAAAAAAACAATTTAAATGGCATATGTGGTTGCAAGAATAATTTAGTTAAAAATAGAGAAAAACTGTTAAAAAATTTACGGGCAAAACTGTACAGTAAATTATACAGTATAAGACTGTAGTTTGTGAACAAATAAATGTAAATGTTAACCAGTAAATTCAATGTACACCGCTATTAAAACCTATGTTGTACCTTTAAAATACTGATAACCACCACAATATTGGCGGTAAAAGAGAAAGCAACATAAAGAATGAAAGCTCTTCACATGAAGCTTTGCCACATGCAGAAGTTTATGCTAACATATAGAAGGTGCTCAGAGTCATTCATTGTCACACAAAACACCATCATGGTAACACACGACACTTAAATAAAGAAATAACCTTTATTATACAAAAGGAGATGTATCATAAACATCAAATGTGCATAACTGATTACAAAAACTATTTGAAAAATATGATTTTGTAAGCAAAACGCTTTCAAATGTGGAGTGTTATGCAAGGAATCCTGAGAATATCAGTCAACAGTTTTGGATTGTCATTGATTTGTTCTATGTACATCTAAAAACTCAACAATTAACAGCACTTCACTGCTAAATTACATGAAATGTCTGGTTTAATGTTTTACAGTCTGTATATACAGTAGTATGGGAACTTACACATTTTACAATTTTACAAAATTTTATAGGTAAAATTACACTTATTTTTTGCATTCTGATAAGTACACGTAATGTATCTTAAAATTACTGATTAATTTCAAACTTGCGTTGCTAATGTTAGTTCTGTTCAGGTTGTAATCATAAAATAACTATAGAAAATTTGTATTTTCAGCAGTTAAACATGGTTTTAAGTCAGTTATATATACTGTATATACATATACAGTGTTGGGGAAAGTTACTTTTAAAAGTAATACATTACAATATTGCGTTACTCCCTAAAAAAAGTAACTAATTACGTTACTTAGTTACTTTTTATGGAAAGTAATGTGTTATATTACTTTTGCGTTACATTTTAAATATGGGCCGAGCTTGAGTGTTTGTTTTTAATATAAGACATTCTATTTATAGCAAATGTAAAAGCACACCAATCAACCATGTCACCAATAATCCTCAGGCTGAAGAAAAAGTTCATTCCCATCTGTAAAGTAGAATACAGGAGAAAGTTCAATACTCTACAGCAATTAAAAAAACAAAACAATGAAGCCCAATAGTATAATAATAATATCACAGACATCGCAAAACACAAACATGGCAGAATTGGATGGGATTAAAATTCACCAAGTACGTCTGTGAAACAAAACATTCTCCAACGACCCCTGTGAAACTAGTCCCGTCTGAATAGGGCTTTACTTTTAGTCATTATTTAGGTAGCACACATATTGTGAATGCCTTTGGCAGAATTCAAATGAGCTGTTTTAATCTACATTAATCTAGATTAAAAAAAATAATCTACTGTATGCCCACCCCTAGTATTCACACACCACACACAAGGCTCTGTATTTTTGAAAAAAGTAACTCTAAAATTAAAAAGTAATGCGTTACTTTACTAGTTACTTGGAAAAAGTAATATTATTACGTAACTCGCATTACTTGTAATGCGTTACCCCCAACACTGTTTATATATATATATATATATATATCTTCTTTTTTTGTGTGTGTGTCAGTAGGAAATATCAGTATACATTTCCAAACATTCATTTTACCATTAACTGTAATAATCCAGTGAGATTTTTGTTTGCTCCAAACAGAGATCTGATCTCACAATCAGAGACACACCAACTCCAGAAGAACTGTGTCTCCAAGATGCTTCAAAGGAGAATCACGCCAAATGTTGATTTAATTTAGCTAATAGAAGTTAATTGATGAAGAAAATCTATTTATTTTTGACAGCATCCTCATTTTAAAACATTTTTACACAAGTGCGTAACACTTGCAGGTAGGTCTCTGTGTGGAGTACTGGCTGTTGTCAGTCTCCAAAAATTACATTTAATGGCAAAATGAACATATGGAAATATAAATTGATATTTCTTACTGACATACCACAGCAACAGATAAAAATAACTGCATTAAAACCATTTTTTATCTGGTGAACATACTCGTGTTCTAATAATTTTGGCCAACACAGTATATAAAATGTATTGTGCATGGCAGCAAGAACAGGAAATCAAGTTTGAAATACTAAAGTACATTTGTTGTACTTTATGTAGTAGAACTGCAGCATGTTTTAAATGTGGTTAATTGATTGGAGTAAATTTTACGGAAATACTTGCAATATATTTTTACAGTTTTAGTAGTGTGATAAAACGTAAACTGTAATTTTAAATACTCTGAAGACTTCTTATATACAGAACAATGCTCTGCAACTTAAGAGTCATGAGACAACAAAGAGACTTTATCTTGCAGGTATTGGGGCTCATTGTGATTTTAGTCTAAAATATATATTTTCATTAAAACATAAATGCAATATTTGTTCTATAAATGTTTATGCAGGTGGAGCTTTGAAGCAATAAAGAAACGCTATCAGTGAAAGACACACACACACAGCATATTACTAGCATCACCCAAGTGACATTCAAAGACCACTGTCACCAAAGCAGATGGCTTTTCTCTCAGAGGACCTGCTCTACTGAATGTCACACTAACCACTCACAATGCTGGGGATGACTGGAGCCGGGTCCATGTTTAGAGAGAGGCCATATGGTAATGTGACAGTGTGTTTGGTGTGTGTCACTAAGGTGCTGTCATTAATGGACTGTGATAGATATTTCACATCCTCTGGGTGTACCGATGATCACCCATCCATTAGCTGCTAAACACACCACCTCTTTGATCTTTAATCTCTCTCTCCCCCACCTACACACATACTGTGCAAATCCAAGACCCCCCACTGTCCACAACAATATTTGAAGCCTCAAGAAATGGCTTGATTTTTCTCTTGCTTTTTATATACTATTTTAGCTTGTTTGGTTTTATTTGAAAGTATTTTGGATGTTTGGTGAGGCCTTCTAGTGGACCACAGTTGAGATCCACTGAATAAAACGGATAGTACATAAAAACGAAATTCCTGTCTTTACTTATCCGCATGTCGATGTAAAATCTTCCTGGCTTACTTTATTCTGTGGGAGAAAAATGTTTTGAAGAATCTTCAGGCTTTTCCACAATGGCAATTCAGACAAAGGGAGTTTATCAAAACTTTCAGGGACAGCTTCACAAAAGCACCATAACTTTAAAAAGAGCAGGACTACAAACATTCAACTATGTTCTTCAAAATAAAGAAATACATAAACATAAACGCTATGAGCTTGAACCCCTAAAATGCAGTGAATGTGTCTATCTCTCCCACATTTAAATTATATATATATATATATATACAATTCTAAAATTGTAAAATATATAATTCTTGTTGATTAATCCACCCGAACTCTAGCACATGCCTGCATTATGTTGGCCTCACATTTGTAAATAAAACACATGCCCATAACAGCTGTAAATCTCCATCGGAATCATTCCAAATGAGAGGCAGAGCGGCCCATCTTCAAAACTATGAGATTAATTCAGCATGAATTTTGCTGACTGACATTCTTTTATAGAGGAAATTGGCTCCTTCCTAAGCCAGGGCCATTTTAACCACGCTATTACATATTATACCAGATTCATTCTCTCGGTGTAAACTGAGAGGAAGCGTGTCTAAGAGAGAGTAAAAATCCCTTTAGAGATAGATACTGAGACTGTGAAGACAAAAAGAAATTCCTATACAATTATGAAACTGTCTATAGAAAATATAGAAAAGCTTGAACAGACAGATAGGAACAGTCAAACACAGTTCATTTAAAATAAACACTAGGATTGCGGAAGAGACTATGAAAAGTAGAGAGAATACAGCATTGTAAGCACACACTCAGAAGTTCAAAAGCTGATGGCAGGCTTGTGCTGGTAACCTTCCTACATGTGACATTATTTACATAAAGGACTAGGGCTTCCGAGAATTTTAATTATTGATGGTAGCCATAATGAATGATTTATTTAAGAAAAAAGCCAATCAAAAGAAACAGTCTCCCGACACAACCTAGGTAGTATTATATATTAATAACTCAAGGACAAGCTGTCATTGTTCAGCCCTACCTAACGCTTCAGGGGTACAGCAGAGAAGAGACAGCTTTTGTACTCGCTATCACGCTTTAATGTCACTTTGGAAGAGTCTGAAATGGTGTTAAAATGTGCGGATGTGTGTGGAAAGAAAAACATGTCCCTATTATTTGGATATGAAAAGTTTCTGTCCTGACTATGGTTAGTCTCTACAACCTGATTTTATCTTTCTAGTAAAATAAGGGAGGAAAAAAGTTTGTATCATGACTCTTTCAAGTTTTAAGTTGCCATTGATCACCAGTATTTGGAGTTTCTGCGGATTCGCTTTTTTTTTTAATAAAGGTTTGTAAGTGAGAAGTGGCCTCTAAGAAATTACATTTCAGTCCAAATTCTCTTCCTTTGCCTCGCAGTTATAGTTACTTACATCTTGACTCATTTCAATCCAGTTCCAAACGAATAAAGGGTGACATGAAATGAATGGCTCCATCACAGTAATAACATTAGAAGGATGAGGATCCAGCCAGGTTTCTACAGCCTGCTAATACACAGCAACAAATGAATCAGGCAGAGAAAAAAAATAGCGAGCAATCATGTTAGCTCTAGATATTAGCCCGTGAGAATGTCACTGATAGACGCTGCAAATGAATGGAAGAAAGTGATGTACACCAAATCCAATAATATTACGCCACTTCATGATAACCAGTGACTGAAGCCCACAATCAGTCACCTAATTACAGGTATTCCAGCAAAATGTCTTTTTTAAAAATCGCAGAAAAGGAAAGTATGAAATGTTTGTGTGGCAAGTTCAGCGAAGACTCGGTTACTGAATCTTTTGAAAGACTGCAGACACACAAACAGCGTAAAGGTCACAGAACATGACTTTCTTTTAGATGAATGAAGACAATGAAATCGGCTACACACACTTCGGAATGCCATTATCACACATTAAGTCACAAAGGTGCTAATGCCAATTGATCGTGCAGCTAATTAGGCATGATTTGAATTGAGCTATGATAATGAATGGTCAAAGGTCCATGTCAGGAGAAAAGAGATTGTATGAGGTCAACGTAGTATGTTCAGTGTATGTAAAAGAGTAAAATTGTCATTGGCTATCACTGGGCCAAAATAAGAAAACAACCCTTTATTTAAACAATGGTTAAACAATATTAAAAATGTTCAAAATACAAATACATTTCCAATATAAAAATATATGTTGATTAATGTAAACATGTTTAGATACAACCATATAAATATTGTAATGAGATGTACATATACATACATTTATCAAATAACCAAAACTATAAGTTAATATTACTTTAACTTAAATTTGGTAAATAAAAGTATATTTATGTTGATGTTTTGCAGAATCTTAATTAGCTGATGTGTTCCCTTTGTTGTATGTTGATACTCTTGCAGTTGCTTCCATTTTATTTACTTTGGGTTTTCATAGTCCACATAAGAACATGTTTGCCTGGCAAAACGAAATCACAGCACGTGGAGAAACATTCGGACCCATTTTATTTTCGTTTTTACTATTACATTGTTATTTTCAAAAGATATACAGCAACCTGTGCTATGAAATAAAATATATAGTAAACGTCAGGTCTCCTGCTGGCAGAAGAATCCCCCATATACATTCATTCAACTTTTACGAGAGAATTTTACAGCTCACTGAGCCTCTGCCCTGACGATATTAACAACGGTGCGATATCTGAAACACACCACCATAAATCAGTGCAGTGTTATACAGTTAATCTCTTTGGCTCATGTGAGTCACGTTCTAGACTGATTCATATGTGTTTGGCTATAGTTATTTTATCACGCTGCACAGGCATGTTTGTCCCAGATTTCTTACGTAAGCAAACACAGCCTCAGTGAATATACTGTACAGAAAATTTCATTTGCTCCGATGATGTACATAATTGAATCGTGCAGAGGCACTTTGAGCAAACTTGTCTTTGAAGGAACCTCTTGACTTCGCTCTGACCTAGAGAAATGTCTCTGCAGTCACACGTGAGTCCTTTGATAGCACGGTACAACAGATGCATTGTCTATGCTAAAACCTGGGACTGCTGCGATATGAACCGGCCACAGCTGAGACAGCCAAACCCTCTTTTCCATCTTCTACAGCCAACCCTTGTCTGGACTCCCCTGTGCCAGCCCAGGAATCAGAGGGCTTCCCTCGCCTAGATGTTCTGTTCGGTCTCCTTTGCCTTTCTCTAACCTCTGCCAGCCCTCTCTTCACCCTCCCCAGACAGAGGCATTGGCAGGGCTGCATGCTGTGCCATTCCCCGATGCCTGTGCTGGTTAGGCCGCTGCCAACCTGATCGTCTCTGCTATTTATTTATGTGTTAATGTTTGTGTAGTTGCAGGCTGCATTGAGCAATGCCTGTGTGTTGCTGTGGCATGCCAAGGTGTTACAGTAGAAAAGTACATGATACAGATGCAGAAAGAATGCATATTAAGCATTATCCTTCCCTCTGGTTATGTGCTTTATACTGTACCACCAACACGTGGCTCGTTTTGGAGGATTCCATCAAAGCCTCAGCAATATTTGCATATTATGAAGTTTTTTTGGCACTACAAACAGAAGTGTGTTTAAGCAAAATCATTTTTAATGTATTATGCATTAATGCTGTTATGTTCAGTGCATTTCAAGTTTCTGGGATTTTTTTTAAAGAAATGTATTCAGCAAGGATGCTTTAAATTAATCAAAAGTTGCAGTAAAGACATGTTCTAAGTTAAATAAAGGTTTATATTTTAAATAAATTAGGTTATTTGAAAATGAAACCTACTCATCAATAATCTTGAAAAAAATGCAGTACATTTTGCACAAAAATCAAAGACCATAAATGTTTTCAATGCTGATAATAACGTTTTAAAGCAGCAAATCATATGAGAATTATTTCTAAAGGATTGTGTGACACCGAAGACTAGAGTAATGACTTCTGGAAATTACATTCTAATGTGTAATAAAATAGAAGGTGTTAGTATTTCACATTCCTGCCTATTGATCAAATAAATGCATATTTCATCAGAAAATCTTAGAAAAACTAACAATAGTTTACATTATACATAGGGACAATGAAAGAATATCCTGAGAATTCTTCCCTCTAGTCTTATCCATATATGTCTTATCCACCAAAAACATGACTAACACAACATTGTCACATTAATTCAAAATGTTCCATCAAAGCTTCTGCAAAATTTGATTATTATGTGTTTGCATGACACAAAAACAATAGTATGTTTAACCATAACATGGTCTAATCTTAATACAGTAATTGCATTATTTATTATCATTTATATTAATATATATATACTAATTGAAATGTTTTTAAAGGGCTGGTAACATTGTGCACACAGACAACAATAAAAAAAAATATTTTCAGTGCAGCTCATAGGCTACATAAAATATTTCATCTTATGGAAAACAAAATAATAAATGATGACAAAATTTTCATTTATTTGAACATTTGAAAGTTTATCCTCAGGTAAAGTCCAGAGTGACATTTTAGAAAATAGAACAAAAATGATGTTTTGTAGGTGCAGGATAAAAGCTGCTGGAGTGCTGCTTTTTTTATAAGAGTGTGTTGTTAAAGGCATGTTGATACAATCTTGAACTTAAGGCGCAGAAGAGCTAACCTTTCTAATGAGATCCTTGATGTTCTAAAGCGCAGACCAAAGGGACCAAGTGAGGAGAGCAGCTTTGCCTGTCAATAAGGCAAAGTGATCTGAATCTAACAGAATCGAGCAAAGCCAACCTGACTAAAAATGAATTAAGATGAACTTGTTTAAGAGAAAATAGAGAGAATTTGTATTTGCAAAACGCATTTTGTGTGAATGTGATTTTCCAAAATGTATGCTGTTCATTAGTGTCTTCAAAGACACACACAATAAAATAATTTATTATCATATCTAGTAATTTTCCATCAAAATCTACATGCTTAGCTTAATGGGTATGTGCTAATTAGAGAAAGATTATATTGAGATTATTAGTGATATGTTAATTAAGTGAGCGAGTGGCACAGTGAGAAGAAGAGCGTACGAATGTAGTAGATATTATTAATGGATGTTGTATTCGAAAACAATGTGCAGATACACAAGGTAAGACAGCGGGAAAGCAGAGAACCGAGAAGGGACTGGAAGGGCAACCACAGAGTCTCGATCTGTTGGGACCAGAGTTTACAAGACACCAATTAGATATGATGAAGCAAAGCTCCTCCAAAGTGACTCAGATCTCCTCCAGCAGCAGTGCAGAGGATCCTTGTGCACTCTGTAGACCGGCTCATTAAGCAAAACATAGATGAGTCTAAGCTTATCGCTGCTGAACACATGCAAACCAGACACTATTTTCTCAGGCACTCTACCTTTTTACTTGCTTCCCCTGTCTGTTCTTTCTTTTATTTCTGTTTAGCAGAAGCAGCAAGCCATCTTTATTTGGTCCGGTCACTGACCTTGCATGATTGCGCTCTCTCTCTCTCTCTCTCTCTCTCAAAAGAGAATGGGAGCCATTTAAACAGAGTGACTTTATTCACCTTTAAAAAAAAAAGCAGGATTTAACTGTTGCCTGGTGCAAAGGTGAGTTGAAAGAATTCTGCAAAGCTCCAGAATGTGTTTTAAGCCCAATAATTACAGTAGAGGCAAGAAGTCTAGACAAGGGCCACAATTAAAACTTAAACCTGTATGCACTGTAGTTTAAAGAGCCTATATCACAGTATTACAGCCTCAGGCATGTAGTATGAGTCTTACAAGCTTTAAGTAGGTTAAGCAGCCTTTACTCACCAGATTGGATTCCTGTTCTGACGGATTAGTCACTTCTGGTTCTGAATGAACTCAGACGAACAGAAGAACCGACAGATGATAGTCTGAGATGATAGAAAAGAAATGTCATATTTCACAACCATTTCACAAACATGTTATATCCACATACAAGTGTTTCTGCTGGGAAAACATATGTGCTAGCAGAGAAATTAATAAGGGTATGAACTGAACATTGGTGGTACCTGAAAAGTCATATCTGTGGGGTCTTTACAACAAAAATCTAATAAATAGTTAAAGGACAGTGATGCTGATTGCCACTACAGTACATGAATTAGCTTAATAAACATACTAAAGTTAGGATCTGTAATATTTTTTATGGATAGGTGTCTCTTATTGAATCAAAAATACAGTTAAATTGTACATTGTGAAATATAATTACAATTAAAAGAGCTGTTTTCTATTTTAAGATATTACAAATATAAACACTGGAACCAAATAGAGTAAATAAGTTGACCAATACTCTACAATAAATTTTGAGGTCCGTGTTGAGGTCCAGACTCTGTAATGGTCTCCTCTCCACAAACCATATGTGTCAATCTGACGGGTAAAGTGAGAGAGAATTCTGGGTGTTGAATTGAAGCAGCAGCTGTGGGAGACCTGTGCAGGAGTGGAGTAGCATCTATAATGAACTCTGGGTTTACAAAAAAAAATAAAATAATCATTTTATTCACCAGCTCTGCATTACCCCAGTCAAACTTTATTAATGTAACTCTGGGATCTCTGCGTCTCTCTTCAGATCCAATGTGATTGAGGGCACATTTTTACACGGCACATGGTTATGCCCTGAAGCAGCCTAAAGCAGGCTGTACGTGATGCACTCCTTGGTATACCCAGAGCTACAGTCCCCCTGGACACTCGACTATGTCTGCCTTGCAATTTCAGTCCTTAAACTCTGTAAAACCTCTGGAGATATACATGCCTATTACTTAAAACGTATGTAGCTAAGATATGGAAATCACATCTACATTGTTGTCAGTTATAGGCAAGGCCGTGGCTAGTAAAGTGAAAGGTGGTAACAAATCCCCTCCTCATTATTTAAAACTGTGCTATATTCACAATGAGTTCTCAGATATTAGGACTTGATTTTAGGGCTAAAAATATACATTTACTCACTAAATAATATCTTGCAAAGTTATGTAGATTGTACTTAATTTTATTATGTAAATGAATGCAATTTTTTAAGGGCACTGTACCCTGTCCATTGTTTGTTATGGGAATAAATTTCATGCACCCAAGCCTGCATGTGTTAATCGTGCCACATGGCCTTTTGTACGGCCAAGTTATCAGGGTTCAGACTTTCATGCACTCATACACGCTCGTCTTTTTCCATGCATAATTGGAAAATGGAGGGCAACTGGAGGATCACCACGTGCAGACATGATTCACTCCAACACATACACATTCAAACTCACTGGTTCATCCAATGCTTTTCTTGTTACTGTGGTAGTGGAAAGGCGGTGCCTGTCTGTCCTCAAGCAATTTGCCAAAGGCTTCACACTGCCCTTCACAGCTCACTTGGCAAGTGCCCATTTGCAATGGAAAAGGAACATGAAACATGCTGCCAGGAATGACACCTGTATGACTACATTATGCACGCGTGGTCCTTATGCATTAAAGTATGCACACATATACACAAACAAGCATGAAGTCGCTTTTGCCATGTAAATCAAATTCACAATGGAACGGCATGTAAATATATGGACAATATCCAGCTATATCCGGTAGCAAAGCAAAGTCACTGAGGCAAGCAGAATTCCAAATACTCCTCTGAGAGAATTAGCATTTTGCCCCCGTGGGCAGGGAAAAAAAGAATGATGGAGGAAAAGAGGGAGAGGAGAGAAAAGAATAAAAATGTCAGAGGAAAGCCTTTTGGATTTCTCCTGACAGCAGCCTCAGTATCACTCCAAGGTTCTTTTCAAAGTTCAACGCCATTGAAGGTTATGGATGCCATAAAATCAATTTCCCCGGACAGATAAAAGGCAGAGAAATGCAATGCAGCTGTGATCAAAGTGCATTGTTTTTTTTCTTCTCTCTTGTGCTCCTTTTTTCCATGAGCCCAAGAGGTGTGTGGGTCAGAGACATATTGGTTTACAGTCAATCCCGGCTTATTAGAATGATAGTGAGTGGCACTGTACAATAGTTTGGCGGTACTGATTTAAGAGATAACATACAGTCAGCCAGTCATAGCAAAATAGACCTTGACATGGTGATCAGGAACCAAATGAGAAGCATAAAGTATCTTTACTCCACATTAAGGTTGTTCGCTACTTATCAAGGTTTATTGCGGGATATTGACCAACTGCCTTACTACACAAAAATGCGTGTCTTGTTATTGTAACGACCGGACGACACAGGTGAGTAAAATTCACAATGAGGTTTATTCAAACAGAACGTCAAACAGAGGTAAGCAAACTGAGATTCATCCAATACTGGGAAATAGATAATGCAACTA
>JAUMHQ010000296.1:3129901-3144223 GCA_032361165.1 Enteromius paludinosus | reverse complement strand
GTGTGAAAACCTTGTGAAGACTTACAGAAAACCTTTGACCTCTGTCATTGCCAACAAAGGGTATATAACAAAGTATTTTTTCACCATAATTTGCAAATAAATTCTTTAAAAATCCTACAATGTGATTTTCCTGGATTTTGTTTCTCATTTTATCTCTCATAGTTGAGGTATACCTATGATGAAAATTACAGGCCTCTCTCATCTTTTTTAGTAGGAGAACTTGCACAATTGGTGGCTGACTAAATACTTTTTTGCCCGACTGTAGAAGTAGCGACTGAGAATCATATATAACGCAAAACAAATCCTGACCTTAATCTGACTTAATCTGAAAAAACACAAAGCAATCCAAGTAACCAAAGAATTAAAGATATTGTGGAAAACATACAAAAAAAATGAGAAGAATTAATTCCTTGCATTTTCTAATAATATTAATAAAACAAAAATTAATAGAAGATGCAAAGATATTCTGACTGGTTGAATGCCCCATTATTTTATTTTCACATAAATTTTCTTCATTTTTTTATTTACTTCAATTAGGATATTTCCTTTCTGCATCAATACTAATTACACTTTAACAATTCTGCAATCAGCCTTGTTTACGTAATCTGTGGTTGCTTAAGCCTAGAAGAAAGCGTACGCATGGAATAATATCTAAAATGGCGGAAGACGCCAGTCATGGGAGAAGAATGTTAGAGTTAAATTATGTTATTTTTGTTTTCTTTGCGCAAAAAAAGTATTTTCAAAGCGTTGCAAAACTGAAGTTGAGCCACTGATGTCACATGGACTGTTTTACCTGTGTTTTCTGGATCATTTCAGTTGTATTGCTGTCTATGGAGGATCAGATGGCTCTCTGATTCCATCAAGAATATCTTAATTTGTGTTCCGTAGATGAACAAAGGTCTTACGGGTTTGGAACGACATGAGTAATTAATGACAGATTCTTCATTTTTGGATGAATTAAGCCTTTAAATGAATAAAGCAGCTGGCCTGTAGCCTTATGGGCCTTTAGTGGTACACATATGGCGCAAAATTAAATGTCAATTACTTATTACTATTATATAACTACTTCCTAACAGATTAGAGAGGACAGCAGGTGGCAATACAGAAAGGAGAGAAGGATAATTCAACACCCCTCTCTCAAATTTAAATGCCTGATCCTGTCCCTGAGAAGATCCGCCACCTTTGTCCCCCTCTTTTCAGGACACTCAACCCACGTGGTGAGAAGAGAAAATATAAGCCATATATGTGAATTTAGGCCTTTCTCCTGTAAGTTAAGCAAACCTCCACTATAAGGAGCAACAAGCCCCTCTCAATAGCACACCTTGACATTCCTTTGCAGCTCGTTCAGTGAGAATGAATTGAGCTATTTGGAGCAGGACAAAGAGTGCAACTTAAGGCGAAATCTCTAAGAACACATATCCACACACACACACATACACACACACACACAGCCCTGCCGCCAAAAGCACAGGATCCGTTTACAATTTGCCAAAGAAATCAGTGGGGGTCTTGCCTTCCTCCTTACTGTTCTCCTCCAAAGCAGAGCAGCTTGACACACCCGAAGTGTGTTTGGACATGTTATGTACTGTATTACACCTCCTTAACTTGAGCCAACTGTTATATGCAAAATATCATATACAAACGTTCAGTTATCAGCACCAACAGCAATAAATGGGTAGTAATAAAATACATAAGGGTCAAATGAAGCAATTCAAATAAAGCATATCATGACTGTGACTGTGACTGTCATGTTAAATCAGAACTGTTATGGTTGTATTTGGGATGTTTGGTCACCCTTGAGCAACAAAACAGCATGCACAAACAATGACCGCAAAAGGCTTAAGATTCACTGGCATATGCATTCATGTACACTTGAGAAAGCCAGTGGCCACACACATACTCTGAGAGAGGTTAACCTCCAGTTTCCTCTCAGGGTTTAGAGATGTTTGTCTGCTCACATTCCCTCCATCATCTGCTGTCATCAATCAATCCACCCATATCAGTCCATGACAGAACAGAAAACAAGACTGTAAAAACCACAGGAGAAGAAAGGGAAAGGAAGAGAAGGATGAAAAGAGAAGGGACGTTTATATTTCTCTCCTGTGACTGATGACAAACGACACAGCCCAGAGAACAGAGCAGATTAAAAAAATACTGGGACGTGAATCTGATGTTCAAATGCTTCACCTGTCTGTTTTTACCTGCCTTCACAAAAATACACAGTATTTGCATTTATTTATGTTACACTAACACATTATTGTTTTCTCCCTTTAATAATAACGGCAAATTAAATGTTCAACACATTTATGAATTTAAATTAAATTCCCATTCATATTTCGGTACAATGTATGCTAGCATTCAAAGTTTATGGTCAGTAATAAAAAAAAAAAAAAAAAAATGCAAATGCTGTTATTTTGTATTAATTTTCTTTAAAGAATCATGTGCACAAAAATATTAAGCGGCACAAAATCAGCATATTAAAATGATTTCTGAAGGATCCTGTGACGCTGAGGACTGGGGTGGTGGCTGCTGGTTATTCAAAATAAATTCTGACAGGAATAAATTACATTTTAGCAGTAATATAAATATAAAGCAGTAATATATATATATATCACAATATTACTGCTTTAAATTGAATATAAACATTTATTTTTAATCAAATAAATGAAGTTTTTGTCTAGTATAAGAACTTCTTTAAAAAAACACTTAAATATCTAAGCTTTACAGCCCTAAACTTTAGAACTGTAATGTAGCCTAGAGTGAAAAGTATTAAGATATATGATAAGAAAGATGTAATAAACATACAGTACACAAACTCAATTACAAAGCCCAATTGCAACTGGTCAGGATTCGACACAATGCAGCACTGGGAGACCAAATATCAGGGCCAGAATAATAATTTTTACAGTATAATAATACATAGCTCATCAAGAATGCAAACCCTGCAAAACAAACAAAGTAAACAAGGTTTATATTTACATGACTGCAGATGAGGTGCCTATAAAAGAGTGTGTAAACTAGAATATTTGTCATCATGCTGCATCTAATTGACATCTTTAAACATCACTAATCCAGCTGCAGAACGTCATCCCAACATCCACCAGGAATTGCTTTGCTTTTTATGTGTTTTAACCAGATGAACATGAAGACAGTGCGCAGACATCTTGGCAAACGCACATTTTGAGTTCCTTTATTTTATCCTTTTCCTTTTATCCTTGTTTGTGCACATTTCTAAACAGACCCCCTTCAAAACAGTCTGGGCTCCTACACGCGATTCTTCAAGGTCTGCTGGTCATATGTGTCCATTCTCACAGCTGTGTTTAAACTCGCAGTACTTCACAGTTTACCTCAGGCCAAACAACCCCCCATTAACTTTACCATCCACTGCATATACACTCATATAAACTCAGGCCCCCCACAGCCAGACCCTGACCTACACATGTCTGATGTCATCCAAATAAAACAGAAATTTCCATGCACACAACACGCTTCAAACGCCAGAATGAACTTGATGATCACAGAAAATACTGAAGCCTGCTCATAATTGCTTGTGTACGTGTCTCAGTGACTTGATGACACCTGGGGAATATATAATGACAAGGTACAAGTGAGAAACTCACCAGGTCACATCATTAATGTTATTTATTTATTTTTACTATTAAAATAGTTTAAGAGTGCAATGCGACCCATATATTATTAAAAGATTACATGAGATTCAGCCATTTCAGCAAACTGATGTATATTTATTTCAAACGGGATTTACAAATTGGGCTGTAATACAGCTTTCTGTAAAATATAACGAATGGGTTACTTTCGTAACCCAGGTTCCCGGAGACACGGGTAAGGGTACTGCATTCCATGCCGTGCTGTAAGCAAGAACGATCGACTATCACAGGCAGTAGCCGGGGAATACAGTCACATAAGCATGCAGAGAAACGATGCCCCGCATGTAATGCCGGGATGGCAAATGTGGACGGTGAGGACCAGCCGGCCGCCTCACAAATCTCTGACAGGAAAATCCCGCTAGGCCACACCCATGATGAGGCAATGCCTCTAGTCGAATGGGCTCTGACTCCTATGGGACAGAGTAGAAGAGTAGGCTAGCGAGATAGCGTCTACAACCCACTTAGAAAGCCTTTGCTTTGAGACCGGTTACCTTTTGGAGCGGGCGCCAAAGCAGATAAACAGCTGGTCAGACCGTCTGAAGGCGGCTGACCGCTCAACGTAGGCTCTCAATGCCTCAACTTAGTCGTTCATTCTCCGAGCATCGCTAAGAGAGAGGAATTGCTAAAATTGTAGCATTTTAGCTCTGAACACCAAGGAGGATAAGCCACTCGATACAACAATAAGGGGCGTTAATTCTCATTAACGAGCTTGCTGAGACAAGAAACAGGCGAACGGGGTAGTGAACTATTCCTTTAAGAAAACTAAAACATGTATCCATCATTTAAGAAGTGCACGTGTGTCAGTCAGTCAAAATTATCATTAAGGAGGTTGCTGACACAGAGGCAGGCACATGACAAAATGTGGCTTCCATTAATAGAGAGTTACTATTTCATCAACCAAGTCATTTTGGACTTTGAAACTGACAAAGCTGCCAACCGGCACATTACATCCTATGCGGAAGTCTGGGCACGCTCACTGAAGGCATGCAGTGTGAGAGGAGAGGAGCTCTACACCCCACTCCCAGCACCTGCCTATCTCAGAGCTTGTGTGTGAGGGTCTCGCACAGCTCACAAGTGTTGAGCACAGAACAGATCTATGACTCTTATGATCTAACAGTAATAAATCAACAGAGGGCGAAAGTAGCTGAGCAAATTCTTTCCTGCCGATCCCAGAATAGATCCTTCTCACATCTTCACACTACTGTCAGAGTGATGACTACATCCAGATCCCTCTGTTTAGACAATTCCTCACAGCTCTGGGCATTTAGTTTTTGCTGCCCTTTTACAAGCTTTCACATTTAGACTCTTTCACAGGCAGACCAAGACAGCCAGCACTACCTGGAGATGTGGGCTACACAAACAGACAATTATACATACAGAAACATTTTTACATACATACATACAAAAAACATTTTTACTGCTGCAACTATTTGTTTTCATCGAACTCTTGAGTTTAGTGAGACTCAGTCCAGAGCATATATCAGAGAACCGGTGCCTCTGCTGCCAGCATGAACATTACCCACTTATGTGCAATCACCCTGATGAACGGTGAGGCATAGGCCTCGTATCTCCGAGCTGTAATTTCCAAGTCTAAGTGCTGGGATGCTAATAATGCTCTTTGAAGTGGAAGCAACAAGCAGCAAAAAGAGGAGGAGCCCTTCCTTTCTCCATTCAGAAGGGAATTCCACACAGGGGGGTCTGGAATGGTTATTAAAACCACAAAATAAATTCATGTTGGGCCACAAAATCATATCATTTGCATGTTAAAAAAGATTGTTAATGCTTAAGGCTCAGATCTGCTAATGCTATAAGATAGCATAGCACAAACTAATAATAGCAATACTAATAATACTGCTAATAATGAGTAAAATAATCAATTTTTGAAGTTTGGGATTTGTAGGGATTTGTACTTTATTTGTAATGAGTCCCATGATCCTTGAGAAATAATTCTAAAATGCCAATTTAGTGCTGAAGAAAATTTCTCCCTATTATCAAAGTTTAAAAAATGCTTATTATTTTTGTGGAAACCATAACAAACTTATTCAGAATTTCTTGATGAATATAATGTTTGAAAGAACTGCACTTAAGTAAAAATTCTTTACTGTAACTATTGTGATAAATATATATATATATATTTCATATGTATGTCATACAGGTTGAGACAACTGTGAAATATTGAAAAAGAAAATAAATAAATGAAAATAAATAACTATTGTTCTATTTAACGCATCCTTGCCAAATAAAATTATTAAATCAGACTCCAAACTGTTAAACAGTAGTGCACCTGAATTAAAAAAAATACTGAATATGCTTGTTTAACAATAACATTAACCATTTCAGATTTTTTTCCACTAAGCTCACCATAGTATATTCTTGTTACATGCAATTCTGCTTGTGAATTTGGTTAAAACATGTATGTTAAAAGGCAGCATCAATTCAAATGCTGCCTCCATAGAGACATCATTAGGTTTTGAGCAAGTATCTCACCCGTCAGCTCTGCTATTTATAGAAAAAGTGATGTCTCAGAGTAGTGGGATCTTTTTTTGGCTGCCATATCAGGAAGGATCACCTGAACGGTAAGCTGCCAGGATGAGAGCAAATGAATGAGGGAGAAACTTATGCGCAAGACTACATGTCAGTGTGCCTCAAACACTCTATATTGTCCTAGTTTGACTGTAGTGTAAGAACACTTGTGTGTGTGTGTGTGTGTGTGTGTGTCAGCTGTAAACCTTGATTAAGTTATGTTGAGGAATTCCTCATCTTCTAGTTAATGTAAACATTGAGCTGGCATAATACACACCCCCACCAACACCCTGCATGGTTCTCAGTTGTCTTGTCTGAGCTGATTCAGCTGGGCTGGAAAGCTTTGAACTTGCTGTGAGTCAAAGAGCTCCATTTTGCTGGAAGGACGCATTGATTCAGAAAAAAACAGGGAGTGAAACCAGAGATACATGCATGTGAATATGTTTTGTGTGTTCAGCGTGTGTCTGTGCATGCCTGAATTAGTAATTCTTGCCTTTGCCTGCTGAGGGTGGCATAGAGCAACACACACACAAGATGTCTTTTCATGTTCACAAACATACAGTACAAGAAATTCCAGTCACTGAAACACATATAGTACTTAGCCATCTAGATGAGAACATTGACTTGTGAACAGCTCTAATTAAGTTCTAATTAGTTAACCCTAGGTAACACATTAACTTACAATGAACAACGCATTTACTTTAGTCAGTTACAACATTCATTGTAAGTTCATGTTATGGCTCATTAAATAATTTAACAATTAAAACTGTTGATATTAATAATACATTAGCAAATGTTAACATGAACACTAACTACAATAAATGCTATAGAAGATATTTTTCATTGTTCATTTTAACTAATTAATTGTGTTACGGTGTTAAGTGTTACTGTAAGGTGTTTTTTCGAATAAAAAAATAAAAAAAGATCATATATATATATATATATACATATACATATACATAAATGTGCTTTTTAGAAAGTAGAAAAGTTGCTTCAGTCTACTAAGCAGTACAGTAAACAGGCTGCTAGCTTAGCTCTACCTTGACATAGCAGCCACAATTTTCATTAACTTTTATTACTACTTCAAAAAGAGAAAGATAGGTGAAAAGAAAAATTATGCCTCCCTTCCCCCTTGTCCCTCTGTCTCCTTCAAAACAATGACCCCATTCACAGATTCCTGCAGTGGGGCCATGATCTGGTTAAAATATCTCCCTGTCGGACATGTCCTTTGTTAGGAGACCAACTTCTTTTTTCCTTTTTTGTCATGGGCAGCGTGAATGGCTGACAACAGACTTACCTACACACCATTAAGCCAGCCCTCCTTTGATGGCAAAAGACGCCCTGGGCTGTGAATAGAGAGGGGCGGGTGCTGAAGAAATGAGAGAAAGGAGGGAAGGAGGACAGAGAGAGAAAAGAAGATAAGGAAGAAAGAAGACCAAAGCAGTTCACCTTCCTCTATTTTTTTTCTTTGCGAATGATGTTTAAGTTAAAAAAGCATTCATTCAGAGGAATCAGGGCCTAGCAAATATGACAGAGAGAAGCTTAACTCTTCTATAAGAAGTGAAGAAAGGACTACAAACGGCCACAAATTCCCTGCGTGTTTTCCAGCCGGGATACATAACTAATCCTACTACACAAGGACAGCGCGAAACAGTGGAATTGTAAAAACAAGAAAAAGAGAGAAAACGTATAACGTACTGCTCCACACACGAGTGTGGCCTGAGGCAGACAAACAAAAGCTTGAAAAGCAAAGATGAAAGCTATCCCATGATTCTTTTGTATATTACTTTCTACTTGTTTTTCTTTGTCCCACTGCAGACTGGGAACTGACAGGTGGTTGTTTTAGAAAAACTTTACCACCTCTAATCACGGTGTCTGTGTACGGTCACATATCTGTGCGTCGTGTCTGAGAACAGCACGATTCATATCGCTCAACGTGCTCAAATACACCTGACCAGATGTGCCAGTCTCTCAGGAGTCAGACTCAGAGGTCAGGTATCAAGGTCTCTTGTAAACAGGGTTGAAGAAGGTCACAGCGATGGGGGAAGAAGAGATGGATGATGGGATTTAGTAAGTGAACCAGGTGTTACCAGGAGTTGTGTGGGCACTGTACTTGTGCGTTCTGCTTTATATCAAAGATCTTTTCACTGTTGTTTGGAAAAACATCTGGAAGGGCTACATATAATTACTGAGGAAAGATGTACGAAAGCAAATATCTTTTTAGTTTTTACTTACCACTTCATTTACCTTAAAAACACCAACACGTATCCAAGAAACTGCATGCGTATTTAAAACCCTTATTGGCTGAAATGGCATTTAAAGAAGAAAAATAAGAGGTGTGGGTGGAAAGAGGGAGGTGACGAGGAATTGATGTGACCAGACACGTTGGGTCGTTGGTCTGCAGCTGGCAGTCACTGATTGTTATCGCTCACTCTAACGTCAGGTTGATTGGAACTGAATAGTGCCTGTTGGCTGCCACAAATCATGGCTTGTCCTAACACTGGATGGGGTGGGGGTTTAACTGTTAGACTGGACACACCCGATTTCAGTGGTGCTTTTTTGTTTTTTAAACAAGACCAAGCAGGTGCTTAGACGCTTAATTGCAAGATGCTTAATTGAGTGAATCATCACCCGCTCCACCTCACTCCACAAAATGCACCCACTACTTCAAACCACAAACACCCACAATTGATGCTAAGGCCTGATCTTTATATACAGTATGAGACCGGCTTGCAACTGTGACATAAATTAAATATTATACATATAAAGTGTACATTTCTTGTGACAAAAATCCTTTTAATAGGTTTAAAAATCACTAAATGCGTTACATATGTCACAACTTACTCTTAAATGTTTTTTTAATAGAAATATTGAAATTTATGTATATTATTGTATAGTTTTATTATGCTTTTTAATATTATTTAACAGTGTACAGTGCACAGGAAGCATAAATATACTCTTAACAAAAGTAATCTGACCATGTATTTCTCTGTGGGCTGTGTTTTACCAAAGCAACTTGATTGAAAGTGAGCTTGTCTTAAGGTAATCACTTCAGAATTAAGCAAAATGTATAAATACAGTAACCTATTAAGAAAGGAAGAGCCATGCAAATGGTAGTATGAATAGCTACTGTATTTTAAGTCATCTTTTCCCTCTCGTTTCTGCCCTCCAGTCTTGACTACCCTGTCATGCAGTTAGTATAGAGAGATAAAGCAAATAAGGGATGAGCGGGAAAAGTTTGCATACAGCTGTGCAGTGCTGGGCAACAGCTGCAAAGATTGCGGCGATGGTCACAAGTGATGAGAATTCCTGAAAAGAATTCAAGGGAAAAGGTTAAAGGTCACCGTTTCTAAGTGCAGAAAACTGAGTGCCGTCAATCAAACTCTTATGAACTTTTATGACCGTGAGTAACCTTTACATTTATTTGACTTATTCCCAAGCTCTGTTACACATCTCCATTTGGCTCTAGATGTGCTTACTCTTGATATTTGTGTTTATTATTTCCACACAAATGTGTTTCCAAAAGTAATTGCATAATGACTGGGCTCCATTTTTGTCAGTGTTTCTTTTTCATGTCATACATTGAGATAACAGAGGAAAGATAATTAGCAGAGAGAAGATAAGTTTAAGAACAGGTTACAGTTACCTCAAACACGCTTTTATCCAAGTTAGAGAATAAGACATTGATAAGATCTATCTGATAAGAGCAGGCGTTTAAAGTGAAGTGGGCAGATGGTTGCCTTTATAGGTGTGTGTGAGAAGTGTTTAGATTCATTAGCAAGGTAAATTTACCCAGCCTGCAGGTATTTGATTCACAAAATGATAAGTTCAATTAGATCGTCAACCTGGAGGGTATAGATTATCTGAATCCCTCTGTGTGTGTTGAGAGAGAGAGAGAGATCTACTGGGAGGAAATATCACTCATCTAAGTTGAGGAGATTAAAGGGCCATAATGGTCTCTAGTAATATGTCTTTGATGACAAGACAGAAGAACAAAGATGGAAGAGACAAAAACGTAAGATAGAGCGACAAGAAAGATGTATCTCTGAAATTCCACAAGCTCTTCACACACAGACAGCTTTGTGTGAGACAGACGCTGGGATGGAAAACTCCATGGGAATTCCATCTGTTTAAGCTGGAAAGCATGGTCAAGACCTGGCCTCCTTGAAGGTCACCATGACATCACTTTGATGTTTCCTTAATATCAATTGACCGGACAAATCAAATATTTTGAGTTTCGCGCATGGTGCTTCAAGATGGAGTTTTAGAGGCCAACTGAAATGAACTTCTCAACTCAAAAACACACTTTTCAAGTGCTTTATAATATTTCAGAGCTTCCAAAATGCTATTTGATTTCTTTGAAGTATTTAAGTTGGTAGATATCTACATGGTTAGGTAACATAAAATATTTAGTGATGGATGTTGTACTGTTTGGAACATAATAGAGTATGTTTTCAATTCATACAATACACCAATTTCCCAAATTCCCATAGATGATAGCGGTTTGGAAGAACTGTCACTTGGACTTAAAGGCCCGGTTTCACAGACAGGGCTTAGCTTCAGGATTAGGTCATAGTTCAATTGGGACATTTAAGTGAGCTTTATTTACATACCTTTAATAAAAAGCATTACTGGTGTGCATCTTAAGACAAAACAAAGGCACTGATATATTTTAAGGTCAGTCAGTGCATGGTAAGCCCATGCATGTGCGTCACACGCTAGAAAAGTGATTGGTTTGTGAATGGCACACATTTGAGCTTCAATGTTACCAAAATGCATTGATACAGTATGTTGATGTGTAAATAAATGCAGAACAGATTTTTGTGTGAACTGTACCTTTAAACCGCTATATAAGTTCCCACAATCCCACCACTAGTGCTTATTTAATATGAGACTAAACACTCCCATTTACAAACACAGACATAGACAGACACTTACTACCCCCCACCTGACAAAAAGGAGAGATAAACATGGGATCAGAGACAAAGTAGGGGGAGAGAATGCAGGAGCTTTAAATAAAGGCTTCTTTTTAGCAATGGGGGTTCACTGGGATGCTAAGCTCGTAAAAACCAGAGTGATTTGTGATTGGCTTTATTTGGCTTCTCTGCTGGCAGATATTCAATTATTGTCTGTCTTTCTCCTTTGTCAAAAAGGTCACGACAGTGTTTTTATATAAGCATAAATCAAGTAAAATCTTTCTTTCCTCTTGTGTAAACAACATACAAGATAGATCTGAGAACAGCAAGAGCAGAGGGAGAGCCAGGTTTAAAGTATGAGCTCTCCTGCTGATGGATGCTGAAGTCCAGTTGATGGGAGTGGACAGTGAAAGGGAACAAGGGTGTTGATGGTCCCACAGCAGGAGCTGAGTGAGACCTCCCACAGCCCTTTCTGTAGGGTCCTTTACAATGATAATTGGAGGCCTTCCTTGGCCACAGAAAAAAATTACAGTTATCCCCGCCACAGCAAGCCCACCCATGTGACAGAGATAGAGAACCACTACAGTACATACAGCCTGCTGGGATTTTATCCTACTTCCTGGACAGATACATCTGAAGGACACCACTCCTAAAACCCCATATCTACACCACCTGCTGCTCTACACACCCACTCCATTTGAACATATATAAAGCAGCCCTTTTGAAGCTCATTAGCAATTTCGGAACTATTGTTGCAGATCTGCTGAAGCAGGAAAAGTCATCTCACAATTGGGCATTTAAATCAGAAAAAAAGGGTGACAGCATTCAAACTCTAATGGAATGGGGTGGATTCATTAAAATCTTCTTAAGAAAGAAGTAAAGGAACGTCTTAAGATAAACTGATGCAAGATTGTCGCTTAGTATAAATTTAGAAAAATGAATCCTAATACATTTTCTTTAAAAGGCAGGGCTTTATTTAGTGGTTTTATTCTTAAAATGATGAAAAAAACTAAATAAAACCTTTTATCATATGAGTCATATGGGTAACACTCTTTCATGTATGTCTTTTTAAATAAAAGTCTCACATCAGAAATACATTTAGAATTAAGTTGTTTTTGTTGTTGTTAATATGTTAATGTCATTTCTTTGGGCTCCACGACTCGCTCAGAACAGTCTCACGACCCACCAGTTGAGAAACATTGATACTAAAATCAATGCATTTGATTTTAATTCAAAGCTACAAAAACTCATCAAAATATAAATTTTGTCGACTCATGCAGTCTCAGGGAATCAAATCTAGCATACTCAAATGTTTAGGCTGCAGGAGCTTTCCATATATTTCTTATAGCATTCCTACGCCTATAGTTTACCTTGAAAAATGCCTTATGAACTTATAACAGACAGTAAAGCAGCAGCGGGGTCATGCTCCACAGATTATCATCAAGTGCAGCGTGTGGATCCAGAGTTCCCAGGGGGCTGCAGAGGTTAACGTCAGGCCATTAGGTGCACTTACCCTCTGGGCTTGATGATGCATCCCTAAAACGCAGTAGAGGACACACATGTCTGATTGGGGTGAAGAGAGTGAAAGAGCTTATTTTCCCTGTCTGTTTGGGTCCGTGTTCACTGGATTTGGTGGGGCCTGTTAAATCCAGGATTATCTATAAAAGTGCTAAAGGTTCATGTGAAAAGAAAGCACAATAAGAGTCAACCATTTTACAGATATCAAGGTTACAAATTAACCACCCTTAGTTACTGCCTTCCAACCCTCTCTCGTTTATAAAAATGAAACGTGAATTGACACAAAGCATTGCATTACCTTTGTCACCTGGAAACATTCTTTTCATGCTTTTTCTGCACCATTGATTACTAAGAGCACTAATCCTCAACTGAGCTGGTCTGAAATGTACAGACAGAGCATTCTTTGCACATGGTGTTTCCAAGACATTCGCTTGGTTCACAGTAGCCAGTCACTCACTTGTCATCAATAAGAAATCGCATTAATTGACATGAATTCTTTCAGATGGTGCATTAAAATGTGACAGAGACTGCTTTATTTAACAGAGAGAGATTAGGGACGAATAGGTGAGTTCGGCCATATCGTGAGGTATTAGGTCTAAGTTTTACACTAATGCCAGGAAACATTCCACCAGATACAGCAGGACTAAATCAACAAGAACAGGGCACTTTTCAACACTTTGCTGCCATTTTTCATTAAATGCGGCTAAACAACTTAAGTATGTTGCTCTCCTTCAGTCATTCTGGCTTGTGGAAACACGAAACTAAACAAAACGTTATGCACCGTCCTTTGGTGGTCTCTGCAAGATGCCCTCTACTGACCTTTTGTGGACTATGGGAACAGCACTGGTTACTATGGTAGCCTGTTTAGCACAACAAGGAGAGGGTGTGTCAGAAATCTTTAGGTGAGAGTTAAGACATAGAGGTTTATAAGGTTTGACAGAGAGGAATCTAAAGCCAGGAGTAATGCACTTTTGTTGCTTCATAAAGGCTTGACAAGTAAAGTAACAAGTTTAAACATTAAATGAACTATATGGCAAACAGGCCTGGTCAGAAGACTGTAAAGAGTGGGGTGAGTGAATGGGAATGTATAGGAGCTAGCCCCTCTTAACGAAGAGGTGGGAAAGGGTGTTGGAAATATGGCCGCCTATGGTGACAGCCTGTTGCTTGCTGGCTGCCACTATGGTACCCCTGACAACATAGAAAGCACACTTGCAATCACAGATAAAGAGCAAGTACGGCAAGTGTTTCAGTGAATACAGTCTCTGCGTCTCTACAGGCAGATGCCAATTACACTTTTGAATAAGCAAAGCTCATAGGCAGTTAGTCAAAGATCGTTTAGGGACTTCAGCTGCACTGAAAAATGGTTGGAATGCTTAAGAAATAGCAATACCAAAAACACATTCATAAAGTCAATTTTACAATGTATAAATGAAAAACAAACTACTAGTTATAGTAACTGTCATAAGAAGCTTTAGTGTATTTCAAAATTGGTCAATTTGATCACCCTGTGATTTTGCAAGTTCTCTTTCTTAGAAATCATGGAGGGGTCTAGAGTTTTCAGCAAAGGTGCATTTCCACTGTGAGAGACAGAATCTAAAACGAAAAATCCGGAAATCACATTGTATGATGTTTTAACTATTTATTTGGGAATAACTGTGTTAAATAAGTATTTTATCACTTGCTTATCAGCCAGATTTCTG
>JAUMHQ010000296.1:3115119-3129801 GCA_032361165.1 Enteromius paludinosus | reverse complement strand
CGTCGTGCCTAACAACGCCCTTCAGCCGTGATTTATTCACGATACAGCGAGGCCTCTCGTACCTTATTGCTTAATTATTACTGTAAAATGACAATACTAATGTTTATAGATGTCTTTTAAATGTTGTTTTGGTGGAAAACCATTCAGGCATTTTTTTTTTATTCCCAAATGTACAAGCATCTCAAACTCAGAGCACATGCATGGATAAGTTTTGTGTGGAATTGCTGCATAACTGCTTGCGTGTACAAGAACACAGTGCTGTGCTTCACTCATGGAACAAACATTTATTTAATTACATTTTTAAAAATATATTATTTAATCTATATATCATCTAATTTCATTAGATGATTCTGAAGACTGCTCTTGAGTGCCCTCTTTTCTGCCCAATACACACCTTATATAAACTGATTTGGGTTATGCATATGCCGCTGAGTGCTGCTACTCTACTATTTGATATTACAGTATTGAAGTGTGAAGTGCATTTGGGACACGGCCTAGCGGTTTTTGGAGAGAGACTAGTCGTTCAGACTAGGAGTCTTAGGATTTCCAATCACACAATCTGTCTCTTTCTCTCCAGGTGAGCAGTAAAGACGAAGACTTCCTAGACCTTTCAGTGGACGTGGAGCAGAATACCTCCATTACACACTGTCTTAGGTAAAGCCACAAATGTAACTGCAGCAAATGTCCTGTTGGTGCTGATTCTTTGTTTATTGGATATATAACGTTTTTTCTCTGCACTGGCAGGGGTTTCAGCAACACCGAGACCTTATGTAGTGAATACAAGTACTACTGTGAGCAATGCAGAAGTAAACAGGAGGCTCAGAAAAGGTTTGTAGTTCCAATGGCTGAAATTACTCTTGTTCTGGAGATGCGTTTGCTGTGCTATTCACATCAACCAATGTAAGCCTGATGCTATGTACCACCCCCTGTCTATGTAGCATTTCCTTCCTTCCTGAATGCATCTTGGTGTACCAGTGCATTAATGTGTTTGTCCTGTGCACCAAGTGAGAAATTTTAATCCTGGAGCATTTAACAATTACTCTTGCTCAGGAAGTTGGCCAATAACGTGCAGTTTGAGAATAGAGATGGAATTTCAAGTTAAAAGCGATCCTGTCTCTTTGCTTCCTTACAGGATGCGGGTGAAGAAATTACCCATGATCCTTGCCCTGCACCTAAAGCGCTTTAAGTATATGGACCAGCTTCATCGCTACACCAAGCTCTCTTATCGTGTAGTCTTCCCTCTGGAGCTGAGGCTCTTTAACACCTCTGGTGATGCTACCAACCCTGATCGATTGTACGACCTGGTGGCTGTAGTGGTGCACTGTGGGAGGTAGGTTTCTGATGTCAATTTAAAGGAATGGTTCACCCAAAAATGAAACGTTCAGGCAATTTTCATTTTGAGTTACTACCAGTGCTTATTATATTGATTAAGGTTTGTGTATTAAGTTAAGAGCACAGTGTATTGTCTGTGTGGTAACGTTTAAAGCAGGCAGGAAATGAAAACGTTCCTTATTTTCTTTTTATTTTAATTAAAAGTCTTCCAAGTCTTCTCTCTGGTGACCCAGGGATTCTTTCCTTTTGTACTTTTTGCTGCTTGTAAGATCAACACCTCATGATAAATTACTGAAAAATGATCATATTTAAGCCCAGATGCACATTTATTCCAAGAATACAATAAACAGTTCGAACCCATTGAAGTCCAGTTGAAGCATATTTAACTCAACCCAACGTAATTTGATAAAATAGGAATAAAGTCGTCTCTTGTTTAATTTTTATTTCCCAGAGAACATTATACAATGTAACAATTATCACGTTAAAAATGCAAAGAAGAGCAAGCTGAATTTACAGTATTTAAATAGTAATAGTGGGAGTCATATTCACAGCCAGCACTGAATGGACAGATGGCAAAACTAACTAAATTATAGCATTTAGAATTACTCAAACGTGTGTTTGATGACCCAAGCTGATGCAAAAATGATGTGCTTCGTCGAGTAAAGTACTGGCAGTTTAAGCATTTTCGTTATCTCTAATTTGTTGAAATAGACATTGATTCTTAGACTCATTCTTGTTAAGTTGTCATCGGAAAAACTTTTACCCTGAAAGCACTAGTCCGCCAGCTTGAAAAACAAGGAAGTGTGAAAAAAGCTATTTGTCATTTGTTTCTGCTCATCATATCTTCTTATGGTTTATATTTTGTAGTGGTCCAAATCGAGGTCATTATATCACTATAGTGAAGAGTCATGGCTTCTGGCTTCTGTTTGATGATGACATTGTAGAGGTAAGTCTGAGTATAACGGTTGCCCTACTTAATTATATATATTCCTGTATTCCGCTTGACCTAAAACAAATCTGTAACATGCAGTCAGTATCCAGAAAATAAATATTTTGGACTCCAAATAAAAAGGTCATGTACATTATTTTACTGATTAATATTATTGGTCCATAGGCTTCAGTGATTGAGCACATGCTCAAGTAGAAGTACTTGGCTACTTTTAAAGAAGAGAACAGAGAAAGTAGAAGTATCTAAAAAAACACCCAAGACTTTAGTTTCAGTTCAGCAAACTTGACTGTTTCTTCTTCCAGCTGTTATTACTGCTTGTTCATTTTCACATTTAGTTTGCTAATAAAAGTATTATTTGCAGTCTAAGGAATCTGGAAGTCTAGAACTGAACAGTAGCACATGAATGAACCTCCCCTGTCAGGTGATTTGCAGCTGCTGTTTATGCTTCACTAAGTGCTTGTCTGGAGTTGTCCTCACACTGACCCAAATACTTTTGAGTTTTCTCAATGAATTATTGGCATAGTGATGCATTAATGAGACCAAGCCTCTTTTATTCATTTGACATGTTTCCCTTGATTTTTAGAACACAGAAATTTGTCGTCTTGTTTTAAAGAATCATTTTTGTTAAATCGTACTCAAAGAGTGCTACTGTATTATGTGTCATGATTCACCACCATTTTTCCGTTACATCCTCATGACACTTCATTGTTTACTGCTAGCCTAAAAGTGTATCGTCACTGAGGCACATTTTCCATCACCTGCGTGTACATATATAGCATAAATCCATTTGGTTTTGACACATAGATGTGATTTCCGCTTTGCTACACGGAAACCTTGACAAATATTTACACACATGTTGAACACAAACTCTCAGATGCTTCTTGGAACATGAAGTGGTTATCATACCGTAAACATGGGAAACGACAGTCTTTTTATAAATGCCAAGTACAGTGGTGGTGTAAGGCACTGCAGGTTGGAGGCAGAGGTTTTTGGAGCAGTGCTTAGCTCTGGCGGTGATTCACAAGGTGAATAGTGTCATTTCTGCAGCATTAGTGACACCATGCAGATTTTTTGGTTATTGCGTGAAGCCAGTGTTGTTTAGTTTGACCCTGTTGCATTCTCAAATAGATTGCAATGTATGTTCGGTGTTGCTAATTGTGCAGATATCTGACACTTGTATCTTACACCTGTTTATTTATGAATTTTAGGTTTTTACGTGGTGTTACTTATTTTGTTCCAAAATCAGACTTTTCCTCAACTTTGCGACTCGGTGGACACAATCACTTTTTATGATAAACAGATTTCATTTAGGCTTTTATTCACTTGTAAAACAAAACTCACAGCCTCTGTGTTGTCTTTCGAGACCGGGTTTTTTCCCCAATGTATTCAGAGGGCAGACAGCAAGACGATCAAGGGGTGATGCATAAGGTTTGAGATAAAAATGAAATCGAGCTAAAATCCTGCAACATTGCATAGAGCACCTTTAAACATGCTTGCATGAACAATGAGTTTTGTTTTCATGCATAAAGCAAGTCAGAATAAAGTTTTAATAAAGTTTTCCTTTATATATGCAGTTATGTATCTCTTTCTCTGTTTTGACCCCACAGAAAATAGACGCCCAAGCGATTGAGGAATTCTACGGTCTGACATCGGACATCTCCAAGAACTCTGAGTCCGGGTATATACTTTTCTACCAGTCTAGAGACTGAGCCGGCAGGAGTGACTGACAGAATGGGAGGGTGTGATTTGTGAGAGACCGGATCAGGCAGATAGGGAGGCTTGGGCTCTGTTGACACAGCTCGGCCCCCTGCTCCATCCCCTCTCAGTCAAGTCCCTTTTCATCCAGGCTTATCAGTGGAGCTTTGCACCGGAGCATCAGTCAGGCCCCAGACAGGAGCAGTTGATGCCAGAGTGACCTGGACACAGCACAGTAATCACCAGGCAGAAGTAATCGTCCGTCTGGTTCGCCATCGTCTCACTCGCCTGCTTTGTGTTGCTCAGCACACACAAAAACGCACATATACACATGTGAAATGAGCTACACATACGTCTTGATGATGGCCTGAGAATGGACACTGTACAATGTTTTTTTCTTCCCACCGCACACACAGTTACAAGGTTTATTTGGATAATCTGGTTCACTTCACATTCGCTGTGTGATGTGTCATGGTTTATGTTTTGGCACAATGTCACGATCAGCCCAGAAAGCCGTACGGCGGAACTTCACCTTCAGATGTTCATCTGCAGTGTCAAACGTGACACATCAGCTAGTTCTAAATGTGTTGTATGCTGAACCAGTAGCGTCATGTTGTCATTGTGGTAGAGCTGCTCCACCAGAATGAATAAACCTTACCAGGTTTAAATTAGCTTGGAAGGGGATGAGCATTTTTTGTGTCAAGAACTTGTGGAGTGACTTCATGTAGGGCCTGGGGATTGGTGGATGCTCTGCTCTGTTAAGCAGAGAGGATTGTGGATACCAGAGTAGTGCTTGTATAAACAATGTAGCTTGGCTTAAGAATGCTCCGTCAGTATTCATTGAATGTAAAACATTCTGCCAGTTCTTGTGCACTGCAAGTGAGTGTGCAGCTTGATTGTGTCATAATAGTGCACACTTAATAGTGCACTAACTGTAAAGCGTAACGGATGGAGATAGAAATTAGGGCTTTATATTATTGAGAATATAAGTATCGCATTGAAACCAAAAGCGGCACACGTTTCCAGCCGTGTTTCATTAACACTGTGGCGCTGTGAGATTGTCTGAAATGAATGTGGTCTCATTCAGTTCGGCTATTGAACAGTAGAAATGTTGGGCAACTCAAACATAATGTGGCTCTGCACTCCAATATAAAGTTTCCTGATTCATTAAGCCGATTGGATTGGCTGCATCTATTCTGTTTAATCTCAGTAACTCTTATCTAGATCTCTATCATCTGGCCTCTTAATTAATAACGTTTTAACTCGGTATAGACCTAGACGGGAAGTGAAGCACAGCCAATGCCGAAATGCAGTCTTGGTTCTGTGTGTTAACGGTGGGGTTGTTGAGCTATGACTTGGCTTAGTAATACTTAGATTGGTTAAGGGGACTCAGTAAAGGATTGTTTCTAGTTTGTGGATGTTGCAAGGCCAGAAGGATGAGCCACTTCTTCCAGTTCACTCATAGCTAGCAAATATTTACGACCCTGCGATTAATTAAGATTTATAGACAAGAAATGAATGCACCCAGCAAGATTAGGTATTGAATCTTCTAAGTCGAAAAGCACATATTAGCAAGGTACAACAATTAAATATAATTTTTTGCTTTAAAGAGGTTAAAACACAGTTGCCTAGCCTGTTGGTCCAAATCAGCTTCTCTCCCAACCCATTAGTTTTGACTATAAAGGATGGTATAAGATTGAAAAGGTGGTTGGTTGTATTTTTCATTTCAGGTTTCCTTTGTAAACTACACTGGTTTGATTTGATTGTTGGTTTGAAAAAAATGCGCTTTGATCTGTGAGGGGTCAAAGCTGACAGTGCTGCTTATCATTAATCTTATTATTCCATTCATCCTGTTAGGTCTACTTGGTATCAATGCATGCATGGTATAACAACTCTTGACATATGCTATAAAGCATGTATAAAGGTCTTTTAAAGACGACATCACAATGTCTGTAAAGAGGTTTAATCTTCTCGCTGGTCAGTTAACCTGCTGGCATTGCGTGTCTTAAGTAGACTGAACTATATGTTGAAATGAACTGACATATGGTGCCATGTCATGTAAATTACACATTTACACATGCTATGTAAGAGTGTTTGTAGATATCTTGTCATCATCACAGTTAACTGGATCTTTTATTTTTGAAATTGGAGTGTGATCTTGTAGTTATGGGGGAAGGAATGTTTCTTTTATTTGGGCTTTTATTTCATGATTTTATTTATGTGTAATTATAAATGTTATATTAACTTTTCTTTGACATTCTCATTTTTATACATTTGCTAATTTGTCCCTTATTTGGACACCAGATCTTGTGTGTTATGTGAAGAGAGAGTTGAAACAAAAATGTTAAGGTGATAATGTTGGAATTACCAAATTAATGCTGCAATCTTGAGAAACAGTTAATGCACTGATCACAGAGTGTTTTGGCATTAACAGACGGACATAAACTACATCAAAACATAAGTCAAACACAAGCTAATGCTACGTCATGCTAACGTTAGTTGTGTTTCATCTACCCCTTCCCATAACTGGGCTTGAAAAAAGTGCACTTTCGATTAAGCAATGTACAAATTGTAAACCAGGTAGATAATCTGGTTTTGGAGTGAAGTGGACAGCGTGGAAGAAAGATGGGACTGGGTCATCCTGTCCCAAATAAAAACAAGCAAAACACATCAACCACCTCCATGGGGTTCATGTGGTCTCTGTTTCTTATGATGTTTGTACTATCATGGAACAACTTTCTAGAAGCTACATTTTCACAATTTTATTTTATTTTTTAAATTAGTAAAAAAAAAAAAAAAAGTCCTGTTTAGTAACTTTAATGCTTCACCGTTTATAGACTGAAAACGTTATGATAAGGTGCATTCAGTGGTTTGATGTTAAAAAAGTTTTGCATGTTCGTGACGTCGTGGACATGCGCACAAAATATTGCGTCATTTTTGTCACACTGAATAACAATGAGCTACTGTATGTTTTATTGTAAAATTAGGTTTAGGGTTGCGGTAGGTAGGGTGCACGTTAATAAAATACAAGAATACAATCTGACAGGTAGCAATTTAAAGTGTTTTTTTATGGCGTTATTTTGCGTCACAACTGTATCCCAACACGCTACTTCTCCATTTTTGAAAAAAAAACGACAACAAAAAAACCTTACAGGGTAATTGGCTCCCGCCTAGTTATTTTAATAGTTTAGTGATGCAAATAGCGAAATTTAACAAATCTAAATTTAACTAAACACATTTATCAACGTACTTTAACAGTTGAGACAAGACCGATAATAAACAAGATGCTTCTCTTGTTTTGGCAGTTAATATAGTGACGCGAATCCTAGAAAAAGTAGTACTGAATGCACCTTTAAAATGATTACATAATTGGAATATTTTTCAATAATAAGTAGATAAAATCGTGATAAAAATGTAAAAAAGTAAATGAGAAGTAGGCTAGAGAAACTACATTGATCTCCAGCTTGTGCTCAAAGAAGGCCTGGCTCCAACTCGATATATTTTGTACTTTGCTCCATTAGAAATGGCAACGCTCTCTATGAATTCTTATTGAAATCCAGCATTAAAAGAGATAATTCAAATATTTACACAGGATCTATTTAACTTCAACTTTAATGTCAATGTAATGTTGACAGCAGTAAATATCACCCCCTTGTGGCTCAGGGATGTCATGAGTTCAGAGCGTGTTCTCCAAGTGGTTAAAAGTTATCAAAATATCGTATTCTTCCAAAAAAATCTTCCATTTCATTTAATTTTTTTCAGACTGTGAATGGTCGTTGAAGAAGTTTTGCAGTGAAGGGCTTCTTCTGACAACAGGTATCTGAAAAGCAACATGTACAACATTTAAGGGTACAAATTAATTTAGATAAAATGAACTCAAAGCTACCAACATGTAATATTAACACTTTATTTTAAAAATATAATGCGTTACTATATGTAAAAGATTCTGTAATGGTAAAGACCAAGCCTCAGCCAGCTGCCACTATATCAGAAAAAAGCCAGATGGGAAAGCTTTGATGCTAATGTAAACAAATATGAGATTTCAGCCTTTGAAATGTGGACTATTTTGTAATTTTCAGTGCCCACTGAGTTCATATCGAGGATTCATATATATATATATATATATATATTATATAAAAGCTGCTTTCTATTAGAGAGGTTTATAACCGCCTATGCTATATTTACAGTCTATAGTCTGTATCTTGATAAAAATGCACTGTTCTGGCAGGTTTATAATAATTCTTTTCATAATCTAATGTGTTCTGAAAAACCGTCTCGTTCTAAAGGAGTGGTGCTATTTAAGATTATATTATATAAACAGTATAGCTTCCACAGATATATTAATTGTGTGTGTGTATCTACTGCCAGTTCTCTCTCTACAATTTTATGGGTCCACACTCAACCCCCACACTACATCTGTTTAGCTAGGAGTCAAACTATAGTCTCTGAGCCTGACACCTTGCCAGTGAAAAAGTCCCAGAAGTTGCTTGGCGGTTTGCTGTCGTCTGACGTCGTGGACGAGGCGTTGGAGCTCTGTCGCACCCAGATGCCTCTCTCTCTAGGACTCTGTGGTTGAGAACCACTGTCCTGCCGTCCCAGACTGAAATGAAGGCGCTCCTCTGAACATGTGTGCCTTGAACTGCCTTGCCTTTGCTCCTGGAGCTCTCGCTCTTCACTATGGGCATTACAGGAGGACTGGGACAGACTCATCAGGTTGTGGTGGGAATGAAAATGTCTCATTTTACCAATAGATTTAGGTGGGACCTCAGAGGAATCTGTTGTAGACACACACAAGTATGGAGTATACAGATCATGTTAGTTTGCCGTTTTTAAACATTGGAAAGTACGCCACCATTTAAAATTGTGGCAAGATTTTAAGAAATGATACTTTTATTAGGTTGCATTAAATTGATAATTAAAAGTGACAGTAAAGACATTTATAATGTTACAAAAGAATTCTATTTTTAAAATATATGGTGTGCTATTCATCAAACAATCTTGAAAAAAGTTCCACAAAGAAAACAACCAAAATCAGAATATAATTCATGTGACACTGAAGACTGGAGAAATGTCTGCTGAAAATTCACAGCAATATTGAATACTTAACAGTGATACTGTAAAATATTCCAGTTTAAAATAGCCATTTTTTTTTCAAATTTTACTATATTTAACACATCATTAAAAAATGTGAAAAAAAAAATGGCTATTTTAAACTGGAATATTTTACTGTATCACTGTTACTGCTGTACTATTACTGCCATAAATCATCTTATCGACTTCAAAATTTCCAAATCATAGAGGAGCTATATTTTCAGTTCTATCTCTATATTATTATTTTTAGCCTAACTACTGTGTCATTGTGAAGAACGTTGCGCTACCCACGTTTTCTGTTGGTGTTAAGATGAAGAACATTGAGGAAGACCTCACTGCTCAGACTTCCTATCGCAGATGTCTCGGGGTAGAGAGGACACAGTGGCTCCAGGGATGAAAAGTCATCACTGGACTGACCCACAGAGTCCAGAGATGCCTGTGTGTCCCTCCTTCCCCCAGAGTCCGTCTCCATCGTCAGGCTGCTACTACTGCTGTCACAATGGAGAGATAGTGTTTGGACAGTAGTAATTATTGTGGTTTCGCCTCTGTAATCAGGCACATTAAGCACATTAAGCACTTTTCAGCCGCTTTAAACCATTTATTTTACATTTATTGTGAAATATGCATATATAGTATATGCATAACAAATATTTAAGTAGTTTGAGAGCACAGACAGACTCTACCCCGCTTTGTCAAGTCTGACCTTTTGAATCATGTTTCTGAAGATCTATCAGATATCAAAAGCAAACAATGTGCAGTAACAATACACTTGCCACCAAATCATTATTCTAAAGTTTTTGTCCATAACAAAATGTCCTGTGCTCAGACAATGATTAATCTGTTATGAATCACAAAAATATTGGTGTCTGGGAAGATATCATCATGAGAATGTAGTGCTATGATTTTTTTAAAAGCTTATTTAAAAGCTGTACTATAAATGAACTGTTCTTATAAAGAGATAGAATTGCAAGCAGCAATTACCGGGGTTCATGTATTTTTAAGGCCTTTGAGTTTGTATAGGGCAACCTGAATGTATGGCTGACTATACACGTTTTCACCAAGTTTCAAGGTTTTTTTTAACGTTTCATAGGCTTATTGGTGTACTTGACCACTCCCCTTTCCTAAATGAGCCAATTATAGCTAAACAAAGGACAAAATTCAACATTTGTTTTATAATTATTGATCTAGAGAGCCCATAGATTTTTACTGCAGCGGTTTGATCGAGACTGAGTGAAAACCAGGTACTATTTCGCAAAAGTATTTGTTAATAATGAATGATTATTTGATTAACAGCAATGATTCTTGAGAAAAAGTTGCTCATTATGAAGAGATCTATCAAATGATAGGCATATCGTGTGGGTGTATGAAACACCATGTGATTAAAAGCAGAGCAAAAAACTTGTTAGCGCCACTAGTGGGCGATTTATTTCAAAATTCTTACAGACCTTAAGGACCATGAGTCGAACATGCTCACCGAGTTTCGTTGCGATTAACCTCTGTTATCCTTGTCTAATAAGTGCTCAAACCTCATTGGCTGATGGGGGCCATGTTTTTTGAGGTACGGCAATGTCCTCATATAGACTTTGCCAGTTTGGACCAAGTTGTTTCATACCAAATTTTAACGATAGCCTGGTTATAGCTGAAAATAAGTTAATTTCTGCCTCATAGGACCACCAAGTGGCAGAGCTGTGCTGTTTTATTTTTATTATTTGACTAAAGTTTGTGCTCATAAACATGTGTACCAAGTTTGGTGCAGATATCTCATTCCGTTCCAGAGTTATAGTGCTAAAAACATTTGGCTAACGTTAGCATAGACGCTAATTGGCGTACTATTGTGCAGCAAAACCGAAATTTCTAACTTTTTTTGATAATTATTGATATTCAATGTCCACAGATTATTTCTGCAGTGGTTTGTTTTCGATTGACTAGTTCATAAAAGTGGGTTATGGATATAGCTCAATTTTGGGGGGAAACGGTGCATCCTAGAGCAAAAATCGCGCCTGTGTGAAATTATAAGCTATTGCCAAAAATGTCTGAAATGTTAGTTTTTTGCACTGTAGTGCCCCGTAAGGCCAATTGGGCCATTTTTTTGCGACCGAAAGCTGACCTGAGTTTCCTGCGCAGCAGATAGTCAATCACATCTGGGTCCGTCTGAATGAGACTCATGAGCACCTCCTGCTGAAGCTCAGCAGACACCTGCAGATGAAATAAAAGCACTCACTCAGCTAATGCTCACTCTATTAGAAAATGAATACACAATAAAAAGAATTCAACAAAGTCATCTTTCAAGCTCTTCGCATACAAAGTTACAGTATAATATTTGTACAGTGTAATATTGGTATGCAGGCCTAAGATTTTATCTATTGTTTCTCTCCCCCCCCCTAAATTATGTGCTGGTGACCTTTTGAATGTGATAGCTTCAATCTCCATTGCATGGAACAGAACAGTGAAACTATTTCAACATTTCTCCTTTTGAGCTCCAAAGAGATAAAAGTAAGCCTTAAGTGTTTGCAATATCATTTTCCTTTTTTAAAATGACCTTTTCATTTAGTGGTATTCACTCTCTACTGTCTATCATTCCTCAGTTCTCACCATGAAGAGATGTCGGTGGTTCTGGATGAGCATCAGGGTGACGGAGATGACAGCAGTGCTATCTTCTATGCCCAGTGCTTGAGGGCTGAGCTCTCTCTCTGATCCTCTTTCTTTCTGCAGGAGATTGGGCCCAAAGATCACTGCAAGGTTTGCTGCCGTCATCTTATTACCCGAGATCTAATCACAACACCAATTTAAAAACAGGTCAGAATTTTGATATGATTTTAAACATTTGATTGCACCATTTATGGCAGTCTTTTGTGGAGGGGCTGCCATATATATCAGCGTTATTAAATTTGGCACTGTCAGTTACACAGTAATGGGTTGTTGCTTTGCACAAAAGCCCAAGGGATTTTTCTTTCTTTCTTTACAGTGGGTACGGAAACTATTCATTTGGGGGGTCTGAATACTTTCTGTACCCACTGTATATATTAGATTAGATTAGATTCAACTTTATTGTCATTACACGTGTACAAGTACAGGGCAACGAAATGCAGTATACAATATATATGTATTTACTGAATATATACCAAATTTAGGGCATTTTAAGGCTCTTATAAAGCAGTGCGGACTGCTTGCCAATGCGAAAGCCAGCGCATACCTCTTGCTGGTTTGGCCCAGTGGAACTGTTTGCGTTCTCCTGGACTGTTTGAAGAAGCGTCAAGAGCCTCAGCAGGGTGTCACAATTACAGGGCGGCAACAAGTACAACAACTGCTGCAGGTATGTCAACTGATCTGCCCCCCTCAACACTGTCAGACAAACAAAAGTGTAAGGTGAGCATATTTCATTACAGGTTATACAATAATGAGAAGTGTGTTGGATATTATGCAGTTTAATTTTGTATCCTGATTCCTGTGTAATAATATAAATGTTAAATGATTTGTGAATGGCTGTCTCTGTAAGCTCATACGGTTAGCGTGCAGGAAGGCCCGGTAGAGTTCTCGTGGTAACAGAGGGTCAGGCATGTCCCTCAGGAATTCCTTCAGTAACGCAGCCACATCATGAACGCTGTGCTCCTCGTCTAACGCAACATCTATCCCCATGTCAAAGTCCTCACGCAGCTGAAAAAAACACAAGGACACAGCAGGATAAAACATCATCAAAGAAACAGCCACCGCACTAGGACTCTATTCTGGGCCTTTACAGACACAGTAATATACATATACAAATCACAGTCAGCCATGACAATAAGACACTATACATGCTAAGATCGATATCTAAAACATTTACTGAACAGGATAAAGTTATAATGTTATATTAAGTTATGATGTCACCAGTGTGTTTCTAGTATCAATATGAAAGACAGGGGGCGCATGCCACACGTGAAAGAGAGAAGCAGTGGCGTAAACTGGCTCTAGAGAGCAGCTGGAACTGACAAACGTACTTGACGGACTCTTTTTTTGGAGCTGCCTACACGGAAAATCCCCAAAGTTTGTAACCCTAGAGAGAGAGAGAGACAGAGAGAGATAGTAAACATGTGCTGGGCTGCTCATATTTCATTGTCCTGATTTCATATCTATTTTAGTGTTTTTTGAGTGGTGTCTCATCTGGGTGACCTTCTGTTTGCAACCTGAACCAGGGTGTGTTATAATATTAGCCTGAGGATGTCTTCCAATTAGTTTACTGATATTTCTTGGAACAGACAAAATTCGCAAAAGTATTTGGGTCCGCATCCAGTGTTTTGTACATGACATTGTTGCACCTATACTCATAAACGTTACCACTTTGATGAATGTTATTGTCTTCAAATCAGGGTTGTGCACCACGTGAAACTAATTAAACTAATGAACTAAACTAATGACATTAAAATGTAAGTAACAGCAGCCAATCCAGAGGCAGAATTCTAATGGAAATTTGAATATCATAAAATTGAACTAAAACGAAAAGTGAAATATATATATACTGTATATAATTCTCTTGCATCTACACTTGACCCTCAAACACTAGAATTATCGATACTATTTCAATGTGATCTATTTTTTCCTTTTATTTATTAAAAAACTTGACCCTCTTAACACTTGCACTCTTTGTTTTGCCTATTGTTTTGGAGTCATAACATGATGTTCTTCAAAATTTTGGAAACTGCAGTCATATGTACTTGCTGGTACGTATTTTGTGACTTGCTAAAAAGTGCACCCAGGTACATTTATGCCATGAGACCAGTTAGTATAAAGTCTGAGTTGCATCTTACCGTAGGTCTCAATGTGGTTACAGCAGCGCTCTACCACTCGGGGAACTTGTCTGTAGATGGGATTAAGACTGAGTTTGGCCTGTGTGCGACCAGCAGCCTTCTTCAACTCCAGCTCATTAGGATGAGAGAGCTGCAGAGCTTCAAGTAGTCTGGACTGACTCTCTACCATATCAGAGATGGAGTCCACAGACATCCCTCCCTGACAGAGAGAAACAGACATAAAAGATAGTTTATATAGAACAGCCAATAGTTGCTGACGAATGAAGGTTTGCGGTGTAAACGCTAAAGGTCAAAATAACATCAAATTAAACGCCTGTTCCAATTACAATTAATTACTAAAACAGATAACACCTAAAATAATTACACACTGGTCAGAATAGAGCTTAAAGCCAGTGAATTCTTTATTTTTTTTAATAAATAAATCTATTTATGCTATGTATACAAAAGAAATGTAAACAGATTTCCGTGAAAGCTTTTCGGATGTCAACACGATGACTGAATAACCCAGTAATCTGTTCTCTTTCTCTCTCCATGTTTGGGCGGAGAGAATGGAGAGTTTGATTTGGCAAAGACACAGACGTAAATCTCACTCCCTCCTGCTGATATGTAGCCACCCATCGAGATGTTGTCTCCAGTCACACTGAGAGAGGTATGGAAATCACCCGTACATCATCAAACAATAACTGCTACTGCTATCTGACTCAGTATTAACCAACAGCCATTATTAATGTGGTCAAGAACACTACTGGTATTCAAGTTAAAGGGATAGTTCACCCAAAAATGAAAATTAGATGTTTATTTGCTTACCCCCAGGGCATCCAAGATGTAGGT
>JAUMHQ010000296.1:3094514-3112627 GCA_032361165.1 Enteromius paludinosus | reverse complement strand
TTTAATGCCCAGCCCATATTATGACTATTTTTTAAAAAAGGTTCTTATTAATGAATATCTGAGATCTTCTACCATAGCACACATGTTTGAATCGAATCACATTTATTAGTGTTTCAAAGCAGCTGTACAGTAACAAACTGGAAAATAACAATGTAAATGTTGTAAAGTTCACGGTGTAAGGACCCTTTTGGAATTGCTCCTTTATTATTATTAATATTATTATTATTATGCACACACCTCAAAAGTGGCGAACATCTACTTTACTGTAGGTTTCAGAAGTGAGTGTAACAAAATGGCTCAATAGCACCACCTGTTTACATTCAAAGAAGTGCCCCTCCCGCTACGATTAACGTATAGTTCACGAACGAAAATCGGTACACACATGTAGCACACCATTACCTACAAAAATTTCGAAACCCAACAGGAATTCATTTGATTTTTAGAAACTCAAGGCGCCGTACTTTAACGAACTCCTCCCAGAGATTTATTCAGATCAACACCAAATTTTGTCAGTATAAACTAAAGGCCTTTGCGATGTTAAATTGCGAAGATATTGAGTTTTAGCTAAAGGGCGTGTCCGTGGTGGCGTAGCAAAGTTCAATGTCTTGCCAGGAGAATAAAAGTTACTTTCTCTCAGTCATAAAATGTCCAATCTGCTCCAAACTTCACGTTTGATAAGGGTCCTGCCCTGAACAAATCTGAAGGCCAATATTACATTGTAATCATAACGCCACCAGCTGGCAACAGGAAATCTCTTTTTACATAAACTTGCAATTTCCAATCTGCACCAAACTTCACATATTTCATGAGAGTCCTTGCCTGAAACAATGTAAAGGGCAAATATTCACATGTAATCATAGCGCCACCTGTTGAAAACAATGTTCAATTTGCATCAAACTTGATATGTGTGATAAATGTTCTTGTCTGAAGTTCATTGCTTAGTTATAGACGTAACACCAGCAGCTGGCAGCAGGAAGTTTTTCACATAAAAAAGCTTTTACATATAATTTCTGTATTTGCTTTTTAATATTCATATTGCTCACTGTTCACTGTCTTCCTGAAACATTTTTAATTTTAATTGAAATGATTGAAATTCATTTTGTAGCCTACCATTTTAAGGTTTTAGATTCATTGACATTTTCATGATATAGTATCAAAGCTTTTTACAAAAAACAAGGAATCAGATAATATCATGTTTCTGTCTTTTTTTAGATTTCTGAATCAAGTTTATTCCTGACACTGTAAATAAGATCAGTTCAGTGAATTATCTCTTTTTCTTTTTTTCCCCCCAAATTGGTTTTGAAGCCTCGGCCAGAAGTTTATCTGTGAGATGTACCATATCAGCACTTGACCGTGGGGAATTCCTTAAATGAAATGTTGCCAGGTTAGTGATAGCAATGAGTTTTTATTGGCTCTGATTTATATTTGCATAGATAGTATCCTCTTCTTTGATTTGCTCACGTCTACGATGTCATATATGCTATCAGGCCTAATGTTATGCATGTTATGTTACGAGTAATGAATTACAGATGGTTTTTTGGGTAAGAAGTTCACATGAACAGGGTTCTGTTTTAATAATCAGCTCCTACTAGATCAAAAGACCAAATCATCTCAAACATACATACCACAGCTTTTAGAAGACAGTACGAGTCGATGAGGATGTTGTTATAGTATAAAGATGTAGTGAGCTTACCCGTCTGTGTGTGCGTGAGGTGTTGTCCATGAATGCTGAGGAGGGAGGTTTGCTGTGGGCCTCCAGCGCTGGCGGGGAGGCAGCATCAGGTGATAAGACGGTACTGCCCAGTGGCCGGTTTCCATTGTGCTGCCATTTCTCTGCACGAAAGTGAAGAACACTGGCCTCCAGGTCCAGACAGTCCCGTCGGCTCTCTTTCAGGGCATCCTGGCGTTGCTTGTATGCTCGGTCGTTTGCGATGACCTGGGCGAGCGGGATACCAAATGCTTTGGACGCAGACTCTGCAGAACAAGTTAAAAAACAAATGACATTAGCAGCAGACTTATGGACTATTTCATTCATATGGATATATTTCAAATTTAGTATCCATAGCTTCCAAAGCTTGTTTGCTTCGATGTCACATGCAGTGCATGTCAAAACGTTTGTTTTTGGTCTAATTTTACACTACATTTCAGGAAGGGAGTGTGTGAATCATGTCAGACTAATTCTTTGTTTCAGTAAACAATGACTCTGCATTGTTCAAGTGTCTTTACAAAAACCTCAAACTCATTATCAGCACATGCCTTATACTATAGTTTTTATTTGACTATATATTTTCTCATGTATTCACTTAATTTTTTAACTCATATTTTATATTTTGCATCCATAACTTGTCTTCTTTCAGACTAGTGGAAAAAAAATATCTAAATTAAACATTTAATTGTTTATTCCATTACACATTGCACATTTGTGTCTGTAGATTTCTATTACAATACACATCTTTAAAAGCAATTATCCCAAAATGAGTTTCTTTTCCTGCACATAGAGAAATGTCCATTTTAATAACACTTACATGTACTAAACATCTTAGTTTTATTATGAAATTTGTAACAGTTGTCTAAATGTACTATAAAAAAACACCTGGCAAGGTTTAGTGATATCTATTCTTTATTTTATCCTATTATACCCTGTAATATGAAGAGACTTAAGGCCAGATTTACTAAACTGGGGAAATTAGGCATTGGAACAGTGCCGATGGGCACGAAAGAATTTTGGTACCAACTGACTTGAAAAACACCTCAAAATATCAGTCATACAGGTTGAGAGTGAGTTGCACGAACTGTCCTGTTTAATTGTCTCGTGGTTTGTTTTTTTATGGTAAATAACACTCCACTTTTAAGAAATATGGGCCACAAATCAATTAATTTTTACATGTCATATACAGTGTGATATAAAGACTATAACGTTTCAAACAACTTTAACATGATCAGTATTCAATGTGCTCTTCCTGTGCTGTTCAGTAAGTGTTCTAATCCGAGCTTCTGTTTGCGTTTCTCGTGCAAAGCAGAAAAACATCTTTATCTGCCCACAGGGATTAAATCTAGAGAGCTCTTTTTAACATATGGCACATCTACGTACTGCTTTAACTTATTTGGAAATGTAAATAAATCAGTACATACCTATATTCATACATGCATAAAACAAAAAATAAATAAATACATGAAAAACAAAGTAACAATATATATATATATATATATATATATATAAAACGCTTTCAAGTTTGCCTCTCGTGCATCTATAAGTAAGCCTCTTAAAGGGTTAACAGTTTACTTAATCAAATGATTTCAGAACTAATTAAAACATGAGATATACTAGCACCTTAAAACTCTTCAGCTGGATCTTACGTGCATTACTTCAAAGTAAGCTTTATTTCTCATATTCGTCTAAAGCAGCCTGAACTTAATTAAACTACTATTTATGTAGATGGGAAGGAACAAAGATATGATGTACAGTATACGTAAAGTGCACACTTTTAAATAGCATCTTTAACACCCTAACAGGACTATGGAGAGGTTACATCTAATCTGTTTTGGCTGTCAAAGCAACACAAAAGCAAAGCAGCCTTGTCGTCCTCTCTCCTCCTTCCCCTTCTCTCAATCCCTTTTCTCCTATCTCTGCCCTGGGCTTAAAGGTCTAGTGGCGGGTCAGGTTAGTCTGGTCCACTAGCAGCTAGTCCTCCGATAAGCTGGATGGATATGGGGATTGAGTCTTCTTTAAATAAATTCCTCCCTCTACCCTATCACCTTCCACTCCTCTCCTTCATTCAGCCCTCCCCTCCAGCTGCCTCAAGCTGACGCACATGCTGAAAACAAGCGCCAGACTGTTGTTGCAGGTGGCAGGAGTTTGGCTGAACTCCAGGAACATGGCCAAACAAATCCAACTGACTCAGGAATCAGTGCTGCTTTAGCTCCGGCAACTTTCGGAGCCGCTCTGAGATCAGTCTGAGCTCTTAAAGCAAAGTTAAATACTGATTCAGCACTAATGAGTTTATTATTATGTCAATGACCGTGTACAACACCCTATTTGGTTTCACTATTTTGATGGTCCCTTTAAGACATTCAGTTGATTATATGTAATGTTGTACCTACATAACTACTACCTCTTTCAGTAGAGTGTTAGTAGACTGGTAGGATTAGGGTTAGAATAAGTTGAATCGTGCTTGCTAAGTTACTTAGCGAAAGTCTGTTGTGACTAAATCACAATGAGTTGTTAGCAGATATTAATCATATAGTCTACTAATACTCTAATGAAAATTTGTTGACAAGTACACTGATTTTGTACGTTGGCCCACTGGCAAAGAAATGATCAGTCTGTAATTTTAATGGTAGGTTTATTTTAACAGTGAGAAACAGAATAACAACAAAACATCCAGAAAAAAACCCATTTAAAAAAAAGTTGTAAATTGATTTGCATTTTAATGAGTCAAAGTATTTGACCCGTTCACAAAACATGATTTTGGTCATGTACTTGGTCCAAAAGCCTTGTTGGCAATCACTGAGGTCAGACGTTTCTTGTAGTTGGCCATCAGATTTGCACACATCTCAGGAAGGATTTTGTCCCACTCCTCTTTGCAGATCCTCTCCGAGTCATTAAGGTTTCAAGGCTGACGTTTGGCAACTCAAACCTTCAGCTCCCTCCACAGATTTTCTATGGGATTAAGGTCTGAAGACTGGCTAGGCTACTCCAAGACCATAATGTGCTTCTTGAGACACTACTTTGTTTCCTTGGCCGTGTGTTTTGGGTCACTGTCATGCTGGAATACCCATCCATGACCCATTTTCAATGCCCTGGCTGGCTTCAATGCCCTGGCCCAGATGGTACATGGCCCCGTCCATCGTCCCTTTGATGCGGTGCACTTGTCCTGTCCCCTTAGCATTAAAACAACCCCCAAAGCGTAATGCTTCCACCTCCATGTTTGACGTAGGGAGGGTATTTTTTGGGGTCATAGGTAGCATTCCTCCTCCTCCAAACATGGCGAGTTGAGTTAATGTCAAAGAGCTGGATTTTGGTCTAATCTGACCACAACACTTTCAACCAGTTCTCAACTGAAACATTCAGATGTTCCCTGGGAAACTTCAGATGGACTTTCACGAGAAGGGGGACCTTGATTTCGGTCCTTCACTGTGTAGTGTGTTAGCAGTTATTTTCTTGGTGATTATGGTCTCAGCTACCTTGAGATCATAGACAAGATCCTCCTGTGTAGTTCTGGGCTGACTCTTCATGTTCTTGAGAACATGATCGTTGAAAGGTGAGATCTTGAATGGAGCCCCAGATCGAGGGAGATGGACAGTGGTTTTGTTCCAACTGTTGTCACCTTCTCAACAAGCTGCTTAGTGATGGGCTTGTGGCTCATTCCAGCCTTGTGTAGGTCTACATTATTGTCCCTGACATCCTTGGACATCTCTTTGTTCTTTGGCCATGGTGGAGGGTTTGGAATCTGACTGATTGACTGCTTCTACTGGTAACAAACTGAGATTAGGAGCTCCCCTTTCCTAAACTTAAGACACCTGGGAGCCAGAAATCTTGCTGATTGATACAAAATCACCGGGGGAAATTTTTTAAAAACAATGCACAATGGTTCCCACAAAAAAAATAACCACTGTTTTCATCATTGATAGTAATACGAAACGTGCATATTAAAATGTGCATATTATTATTTCTGTAGCATCATGAAGACTGGTGAAATTGATGCTGACAATTCAGGAATAATTAGCATTTTGAAATATATTTAAATACATTCTAAATTGTACTTATGTCTTTCACAATATTACAATTTTTGTTAGAATAAAGACAGCCTTGGTAAGTGTAATAGACTTATTTTATTGTATCATAATTGTAAGTTCTAAATGGTGTAATTACATCAGAAATAAATGTGTTAATAAAACCCTATCACACAATTAAATCAATACAATTCTTAAGTCCTTGCTGAGTGTCCTCAAACAAACTTGTTCTGTTTTTTACAGTTTAGTGTGAAGGAAGGGTTTCAGGAACATTTAGATCGTATCAGTATGTAAGTCATAGCCAGTATTTTAGCCTCTAAAATGATACTACGAAAAGATGAAAACATAGATGAATATACTAAACTATGAACATGCATTAACAGGAATGCACAGATTGCAAGGGAGCAAAGCTACATGGGATGTAAAATTGTCTTGCGTCTTAAAGTCTTAAAGCCTTAAAGCTTTGTGTCTTAAAGGCCTATGGAAGATTTGCAAGAACTGTGACACACCAAACAGCCCTGGAAACCAGAGTCAGAGGATCCACTGAGTGAAGTCTCTATTCTTTGTCCACCATCACTAAAGAATGGCGATTAGTAGTACGGTAGCAATGAATTAACAATGACATCACAAAGACAGACTGTCATAAGTTGAAAAATATGTGTTGATATCTGGATGAAATTTGAAATACAGTATAGTTTCATTATCATTTGTTTGTAGTTAAAAAAACTAAAAGAGAATAACCGAAAACATTGAAGTATATATGTCTTGATGGTTGTTTGGTCAATGATGATTACAAGACTGCGTGAGCTCAGGAATGCTGACAATTAAATTCACTGCGCTAACCCACTTTCCTTCAATAATGCCACATATTTAAAAGTAAAACAGGATATTCAACAAGAAAAAATGTAGGGTGAAACTTGATTTTATCTATCTTGAGAAGTGACAAATACGTATTAGAATGGAGCCAGACTAGTTTGTTAAAGACCGTGGCAAAAATGAAAAGGAAGATCAACTTATTATTTTTTTTTTTTTTCATAAAAAAATGATTTCCAAAAAAAAACTATGTTGTTTTTACATTTTATTTTTGTGATACTTTACTATGTTTGAACTTATGCCTGAGTGAAATCAAAACATCTCTTACCTCGCTCTTTCTTTTCTTTTGAGAAGGAGTCAAACTTTCTTCGCAGTGATTTCCTCCTCTTGCGAATCTCTGGAGAAAAACAAAAAACAGGATGATGGTTGCTTTTGTGTACAGATCTATAAAATGATGCATATATAATGGCACAAAATATAGAAGGTATAAAATAGAATATAATTCTAAAAATGTTACTAAGTTTAACTTTGCACCACTGTTCAAAGGTTTTTTAGGTTAAACTAGTTTTCAAAAAGCCAATTGTACCAAAGCAAGTCAAATTGTGATAATGTCAACTTTTCTTTACAATTTAAAACAACAAAGAGTTTTCTATTTGTAAATAATGTAAATTAATTACATATGTAAATTATTTCTAGAGCAAATCCGAATTTTCAATGAAAGCAGCGTCATATAATCTTTCAGAAATCATTCCAGTATGCTGATGTTATGCTCAAGAAACATTTTTATTATTATTACCATTATTGAGAACTGCTGTGCTGCTTAATGGTTTTTTGTGGAAGCCATGATGCATTTTTGTTCAGGATTCTTGATAAACAGGAAGTTCAGTGTACAGCATTTATTTTAAAATGATCTTTGTAACATTTTAAATCTTACTACTGTAACTTCGTAATTAAAAAAAATATTAATTTCTTTAAAAATACAGCTAAAACCTTGTTGCATAGTATTGTATAAAAAAGTAAATGTAATGCTTACAGCACTTAAAAAAACCCAAACATCCAAACAGATGCATGTAACAGCAAGTCTTCCTCTCCCAAAAATAAACTGTTCCGTTTAGATGGCTGATAGTGAAGTGAAACCTCTTAAACACCAAGCACGGGCACAGAGCTGGCAAAGCAAACACTATATAAAACCGTTATTAGTGAAAGCTCTGAGTAAGACAAGATTAGAAGCAGAAACAGTTTCTATACAGATAAACATCCTAAATGTTTGCTATAGAGTATTCTTTCCACATTTTCCAAAATAAGTCAACTAAAACACCTTTTGTCTGTGTGTTTTCATAACTCTGAGGTACTCTGTCTATACGACCCTCAGTAGAACAGTAAAAAATGTGATAAATAGCTGTTCCCATTACTAGGTTAAATCTTCCCCCACAGGGCTGCAACATTTTAAACTCAAACCAGCAGACGTGTTTACACTCAAACCTCTTCCTGTCTGTAAATGCTGATAAGTTGGTTCCATTTTGTTATGCTTTCAACTTACAGATATACTAATGTGAATCAGAAGAGGTCTGAGTTATTGAGCTGAGGGGAAAAAGGTTTAGAAGATGCTCTGTTGAGATGTCCAGAGAGATAACCAGGGGTTCTAGCACATGCAGAGAAGGCTTTAGGTTGGGTCATATTCCCAGGACTGCAGGAAATGAGAGTTTATTTCTATGGCAACTGCCCCCATCCCTCCCCACACGCCAAGACATCATGGGGTAAGGCCCCCATCAGAGAGAGGATGATTAGAGAGCATGCTGAGACATATTCAGGATAAATAATCTCTTCGGGCCAAAGCAGAGATTGAAAACAAAGTAAAGAAACCCCTTTTCTAAAACAGCTTCAGGCTGCATCCAGCCAGAGTTTACAAAGATTAGGAATCACAATATTACGGACCAAACACAGAAAGTTTACAGTACTTAACTTTCAAATAACCACAAACAAACCAGAAAATAACCAAAGCCAAACAGAGAGGTCAGTCACTAATGACATGCTTTCTGAATTCGCTCAAGTGCATTTCGCAAAAGTTTAATTTTACTCTCCAAAGGGCATTCGTCTTCCCCCAAAATAGCTGCCAAACACGTTGATGACAATTCCAAGAGGAGCGGCTGAGTAAACCACCAGGCTTAAACTGACAGATTTCTCCTCTGGGAGGAAAATGTTCCGTAAATATTCCCATAAATTGTGGTGGCTGCTTCCCCATGGGTCAGCTAAAGTGCCGGCTGAGGTCTTCTCACAGATGACCAGTTGAAACAGAGAATGACCTTCTCTGATCTGACCATGTGGAGCTGCTTGTACGTGCTGGGAATACCACTTCCCATAGAACAATGTGGTTTTCCATGGTGGGACAAGAGGGGACTCTCACACGATAACAAATTCCCATTTCACATTATCAAATAATAAACAGGGGTGGATTGTTAATTACTCATGTTTATTTAATGTAGACTTAGCTTCATGACTTAAAGGCAACTCAACAACACCAAATGTTTATTGTACAAATGCAGACGACGTCTTTAAAAACCAAATATTAAAATGAAATTAAATGTCCAATCAGCTGCATGCGAGAGAAGGAAGACACATAGAACAAATACTTGACTAAGTAGTTATTGTCTTATATTTCACACAGTTTTGTTCTTGGATTCCAGAGAAAAGGACATGTCAAGCAATCTGTCCGTACTGGCGTTTGCATAATTTGGCAGCTTCCGAGTAACAGATGAATTTGTCTTAAAATACCTTGACTGGCATCAACAACAAAATATATGTCTATAATAGAGAGAGATAAGTCTATTAATAACCATGCAACATAGTTGATTACATTTTTTATTTATTGGATTCAGAGCTGTTTTTCACCTTGCTGTGTATCCTGAAGTGACGTAGAAGCTAATTTAAGGTCATGACCCCAACACTGGTGTGCAACAATTCAGATGTTGGTACGGCACTGCTGTACTCCATCTCACAAATCTCACTTTTATCTGCTAGATTTACTACAGGATATCTCAGAAATTCCCCTGAATTGACTCTGATGTGATATTTGCATGGATTTCTTGGGAATTCAAGAAGCATCTATCTGAAACAATCATATCTAGACTGTGCTTCAATGTAATTATTATACATAAACTGATAACTTACTATTTAACTCTGTGCACATGATGCAAAAAATGATATTCCAACAAGGAAGTGTACCTCTAGGGATGCTGATCTTAAAGTCCAGATCTCTTCTTTCCAAGTGGTAAAGGGCCACCTCCTGGAGACGTGCTCTTTCCAGCTCCGAGAGGCTTTGGATGGAAACCGACTGGAGCCTCACGCTCTGCCCCAGCATGGTGGCCCACGTATGGTCACCCTGAGAAAGAGAAAGACAAAAAAAGAAAGCAGAAGTGAAACAGTGAACGTATTACTTTCAGTCTCAGCAGGCCTTTTTTCGTTTGTGGCCCACTTCGAGCGCACCTGGTTATCATTTCAAAGGGAAGCTTATTCATGTGTGTTTGATCAGAGTTGGAATTCTGCAGCAAGGCATATCGCCAAGAGCAGGATTTACCCTTCTGAAACTGATATACTGCAGTTAAAGTGCTTTTGCACACCTCTTTCAAACCGACCATCAAAAATCGTGAAGCAAAAGCTGAGGTTAAAAGGTGTGAAATCACCCCCGACAGTCCTGAAGAGAGATTTTTAGACATAGTTTTAGATATTTCTCCACGTCTGGATAAATATGCCCCAAAAGGCACTGTCTGGGTTACTAAAAACACAAAAAGCCTAAAGGTCTAAGTACTTAAAACATGCTATATGAGAAAAACACTATTTGAGCTTCTCTGTTTAATTTGAATTCAAGGACGGCTACTTATAGACTTGGCAGCAGCACTGTACTGGGTAAACATAAAATAGCTAGTGGACATTTTTTGACCTAATGTAATTCCTCTGACAGCATACATCCTGTGTGTAGTCAAATGTGTTGGCACAACTGATGTGATGACAACGAGAAGAATCAAAAGCCAAAACAGTTACTGAAAGGAAATTTGCTGCAAGGATATCATTAAAATAGTCCATGTAACATCAGTGGTTCAATCTTAATTTTATGTAGCTGTTCATTTTTGGGTGAGCTATCCCTTTAAATTGAGTTGTTAGAATCAAAACCCTTGAAAGTATTTCTGCAAAGCAAACTTACATAAAGCTATGTTGCCTGAATCTATGGTTAATAAGCCCCAGTCTTTCACTGTTTCAAAAAAAATGTGTGAGATGTCATCTTACTGGGGTTTAATTAAAAGCAGGAGTGTCTGTAATCTGTTTCCTTGCACCCACTTGGGAGGTCACTTTCCACTCAAGTTGTGGTCACGCAAGATGCCAACTTGTGTCAAATCATGGATAGAGGTCACGGGTTGTGCCCTGTTTATTTGGATGGTAACAATGATCAGTAAAAATAACATTAACATCAAACACCCTGTTGATCCCAGTATTTCATATGTATGTATTATTGAAAGCATCTCTTTATGCTATCATTGTAAACTCAAACATTAAAGAGGATTCTTTTTTTGAATTATGTAACCGTAAACATCCATTGTCTTTTACAGGATCATTGATTTATATGACATGTATTTGCCACGAAAAGCAAAAGACATGAAAACTGCTGTAACTGAGCAACATGTTCAGTATTATCATGCGATTTCAGGGTGGGAGGATGGCCTCTGGGCAATGCAAGCCACAAAATCCTTTTCCTATTCCCCTCCTCCCTAACTCTGTTTCATATGGCCTTTTCTTTCTCACATACACTGTCCCTTCTTTTAAAACAAAAAAAGTGAAGGTCAGGAACGAAGGAAAGAGCAAAACACAAACACATGCAGCATTACGCCATACTCCAAAGCTCACTACAACCCAAGCCATCATCATTCTTCAGGAGTATTGTGCTCATTTACTGGACACAATGGCTTTTGTGAGAAACACTTGCCTTAACAGACATAACAAATGCAATACACATCCTATATGACGTATCAGGACTCTAGGGTAATTTCTCAAATTATTAAAAAAAAAGGCATTGTGTTATGATTCACGCTAAACTAAAGACTATGATCATTAACTTAATCCTAAGCCAATTTAAGAGTAAAAATGCTGCAATGCTTCAAGCCAACTTTTGGTCAAATATGGACCAACCCAACTGTCATATTTGACACAAATCCAACTATTTACCAAAGCCATCTTATAACTGTGCCTTTTTATGTTTGGCAATTCTGAGAAAAATCATAGCCTATTGGATCATCATTGGTTATTTCTGAGTGTATATTGCTGAACCAATATCAAACTTAAAAAATTTATTTGACAGGGAACATGAAAATAAGGCTGCTATGACATGTCCATGTGTAAATCAGGTTCTTGCGTTCATATCTGAGACGACTAATCCAAGTGCAGACATACCTGGGCGTATGACAAGACCCAGACAGAAACATCAGAGGTCCATAAATATTGTTGCAAGACCGCTTGAGTACTAGAACAATAAAGTAAACAGTTTTGTGAAACCGCTTCACTTTGAAGAGATTTTCTAAGCTATCCAGAGCAAACAATAGCTTATTCCTTAAAAAGTCTTTCTCGGTTCATGCTCTTATTTCCTTTCAGAATTCTTGTCCGATTTCCACTTTATATACTTCTTGAGCCCTGACCATATTTGTCTCCTGATCCTTAAAACCTGGCTCACGGTCCCTCATGAGAATTTCGATATAAATACTTGTATTTAGAAACATACTGATGGTTCCCAGATGCCCCCTTTTAAATAATTTCCAAGTGCTTGTATAAGAGTTCAGCCAGTGGTGTTTCTACTGAAGGAACACAATCAGATAATTCTTGTGATGGTGACGAGTATGATACGCATACATCAGCGATAAACCTCGGTCTCAGCTACATCTGGTGAGCATTTACATTAATGGCTTGTTTTGGTGCGCCTGGATGCATGTGAATGTGCATAATAAATGTGTGAGAAGATAAAGAGCCAAGCGTCCATACAATGGAACTGAAAGGAAAATGAGTGAGAAAACTAAATAGCAGCAGTCGGCCCTTCTGAATGATCTTTCTAAGCTATACTGTGTCGAATAACAAAAACAAAAGGCAAACATTATAGCTGCTCTCACACTCAAGGACCCTTTTGGATGATCTCTAAGCTACAAAACAGTTAGACAACCTCAGACAGTTTTAGCATCAAAGGAAGCCAAAAGGTTTCGAACAAGGACTCTTTTCAGTCCTTTGCAGAATCCCTCCATTGCATTGTCTGGTGGCCTCATCAGTGGTTATATTCATGTACCTGATGGGATAAAGTCAACAAAGGAAAACTGAATCCTAAGGAATTTGAGGTCTGCTTTATGTTTTAAGGCAATTGAAACTGACATGAAAAAATGTTAAACACCACTTCAGAGGAGGTAAAGAACTCATAAACAGGCACAATGCTCTTGTTTTAGTGGGAGAAAGAGACTGCTGTAAACTGCTTGTCTCCTACAAAAGGATGTCACAGAACCAAACCAAAGAATGGCATAAAACATGGAAAAGCAAAGCTGTCACTCTTTAAAGGGTCATTGACAAAGAAGATAATGCAAAAAAAAAAGTAAAAGTTTAATGTGATAAAAAAAAAAGTCAATAAAGTCAATTTTTCCAGTAAATGCTATACAAAAGGTGTGCAGAATTTCATCTTTGTATTAATGTTTCATGCATTTTCAATCTTTTTTAACAAATAATTATGATTTAATTACAAGTGATGAACCATCAAGTAAAAATACTTTCCTTGAACACCTTTAAAATACAAGTGGAAAGGTTTTAAAATGATTTTATAATGAAGTAATACAATTATTTTTTAACAAATAATATTTCATTTACATTGTTAAATATTCTTAGTTACTCCATTCGACCTGAAAAAAGTTCATTAAAAAATCTAACAGAACATAATTACTTTGACTTTGTCAAAAAAAAAATTAAATACTAATATAATTTATAATATATATATATTTCAATGAAAAACCTAAGCATTTTTTATAGTATTATTATATTTTAAGCAACACTAAAACATAAAAAATTGAAACTGAAATCATATTTATGAAACAAAATATGTATTCGAGTCAGTTTTGTACGAATTGCTTTTTTGAAAAAGTTTGTAACCTCTTATACAAAGAAACAAAATAATGTATGAAGTTTGAAGAGCGTCTAACTAACCCTTACGTAGATATACACTATAAATCCATGTCCTTCTGCTGAACTCTTTAAGAAACAAGCAGACACACACACACACACACAGCGGAAGGACTGTATATGTTTACATAAAACAGTATGAAGTTGATGGTTAAACATGAAGAATTCAATTTTAACCACACTCACATAACAAACACAAAACACTATACACCATCTCAAACAAACACATCTGGCAAACAGTGGCAACATAAACACTATAAGTATTCTCTTCCCCAAGCATATACTATCTATCATTGCATTCACATATGTACTAAATATACACGTTCATTACAGTCTTATACTGCAGTCACAATCTCTGAAAACCGACTCTGCATACAGACTCATCACACACACTTTTCACTCTACCTGCAGACTGGGATACGGGCAGTGTGTCTGACAGAAACACACACTCTGTGAATAAGAGCAATCTCCTCAGACTCTTCAGACCGGTACAGCCAATCCGACCCGAGCATGAGACAGACAGACAGAAGCAGAGACGGATAAAGAGCGAGAGAGAGGTCTGTCCTCTCCATCTGCCATGTACTCATGTAAATCAGAGTGCAGCCCCGGGGTTGCCAAGAGCAAACTTCACATAAACACTCACTCCAGAGGAGGAGGAGTCTGAAAGCGGCACGGCAGAGCTTTGAACGAGTTTCCGGACAGACTGTCACTCATCATCAGCATTGCAAACACTCCCACCTCCCTCTGCAGGCTTTCTACTCCTTTTTCCTTCTCTGTGTACTCATATGTTCTTTCCTGTTGAAATCCTGTCCTCTTCACAGAAATGAAAACAACAGTCAGGACAAAGGAAAAACTGAAGTCAGACAGAGACAGCAGGAAAAGAAGAGATGATCACGAAAATAATTATAGCTTTGAGGGCTTCAGGGAGAAGGTGATAAATCACACAAAAAACACATCATACTTTCACAAACTATCTGCCTTGTGAGGAGCACATACAAATAAATCTTGACCTTTCAACTCTGTGCTGACCTCACAGATCTTATTTTATCTGTTACATAGATTCCACTTCTTCATGATAAACGTTCAGCCGAAAGGCTAAAATACTGAAAGTGTCTTTGTGCTCAGTGTGCTCTAAACTGGGAATACTGTGGGAAAAGTCGGACACGACATTGAAATTTTCTTTTTTTTTTTTTTATTAAAGGAGATGAACAAATAGTTTTCAGTTTTTAAAGACTGAAATGCTAGCCAATTATTTTATATTTTATAATATTTAAAAAATGTAATTTATTCCTGTGTTTGCAGAGCTGCATTACTCCATGACTCCAGTCTTGAGTGTCACACAATCCTTCAGAAATCATTCATAAATGCTGATTTGCTTGCTCAAGAAAAACAAGCATCTGCGGCTTAAAATGTTTGTGGAAACTGTGAAACTTTTTTTTAAAAGAAATCTTTAGTAACATGTGGGTGCAACATCCTTAGCTACGCCCCTCCAACAGTCGGTGTTCATTTCTCAAAATTCTTATTAGAAATACTATGTTGAAAACAGGCTGAGTAGAATTATATTAATTAATTAAGTTACAACATTAAACTGACGGCCCTAATTTACTTAAAAACAAATGTTTGTTTCTGTTAAAAGCACAAAATGATTCTCAAATCGTGCAGGATATCGGGTCATGTACCACAAGCTGTGGCATTCGTGTGAGCCCAAGTGCCAGGAGTGTCATGCACCAGTGTTGTATGGAAGGGGCACCTGTGGCAGTTCTGACTCACTTGCTCTAGGCAAGCCATGACTCAACCTTAACACTATGTTAAAAAAAATAAACAGTTCTTTAACTGAGTGTGGGAACAAAACAGTTAGCTTAGTATTATATTTCTGAGCAGGTTGCAACGAGACCTTTATATTAAACCACGCAGTCTGAATGAGCAAGGTGCTTTGTTACGCATACTGTAAAATACATCATAACTTCATTTGTAATAACTTGAAAAACATCATTATTTCCACTAGCGGTGCCTGAGTTGTGTGTGGGTGAGTGAGTACATTTGTGATGTTTGTTTGGTCAGTGGCTGACGGCTCAGCAAATTATCCTATTAGGGTACTTCTGTGGGGCTAGCTGACAGACTGACAGATTGAGCACATTAGCGAGGAGCTCCTGGATAGCAGCAATGTTAGTAGCGTCCGAACTAGTCTTCATTCAAGCCTGGACACACATTCACCTTCAGGAAGCACCCGACAAGCACAAGGTAACAACTATTATAGACAAACATGGACCTAGAACAAATGGCCCAAGGCCTTATTAGCATGAAGCAGCTAACCCCTGCTGGTAGACGTCATAACTACACTCAAAAGTAAAGATGAGAAGTAATGCTGGGCAATGATTAATCACAATTACTCATCCAAAATAAATGCTTTTGTGTATATAATATATACGTGTACTGTGTATATTTATTATGTATATGTAAATACACACGTGCATGCAGATATTTAAGAGAAATGTTTAGATATACATTTTTTTATTCTAAATATATATACACAGCACACACACTTATGTGAATTTTGGGTTTCTCCAAGAACTTTTCAGTTTGAGCAGTTCTTAAAAGAATCTGAAGAACATTTTAATAATTTAAATACCTTTTTGCACTATAAAGTATATTTTGTGCAAGGGAAAGTTTCCTTCCTGTATACCATCTCTCTGGATTGATCTTCGTTCAAAAGTTGCTGTGTGTACAGATGGACATTTTTACTAGCAACATATAAATCACCAAAAGTTGATTAGTACAGTAGATGTTGACAGTGACAGATATATGGATAATATTCATCTGTGTCTCTGCTATGCCAACGGCTTTTCTCCATGTATCGCTGACCTAAAATAGCTGCAGTGCCACCAATAGTAGACAGATTTTTACAGGCTGATAAATGTGCGGCTCTGAATAATGCGTTTGGAATGTGGTGTGAGGCTGTGTGCGGTATGTCTTGGATTTGCCATTAATTTACCATCTGCAGGGCTTGGATGTGCTTGAGCTCTCCGGAGATTCTTCCATCTCCATCAGGGATGAAAATCCAGTCCAGATGTCTTCATCACTTCTACCATCCATCCACAGTCATACTGTTTTCACAACATCAGGACTGCCAAAAGAGCCTTCATCACTTAAGAAGGCGGCTGAACATAAACCCTTTCTGGCTGATTTCAGGGAGGACTGTGTAAGATTCAGAAACTATTCATCCTCAGTGACGTCCTTCAATAAGAAAACAGTAACATTTCATTTTGATTTGTGTTTATATATGAGATCTAATAAATCACTGGCAGGAACACACCATGAAAATCTTGGACTCATTCTACCTAAAAAAAAAAAAAAAAAGTGATGACTGTCCCTGTGGTTTTCCATACACGAGAGTGTTCTTATCCGGCCATTAAAAGAGAAATGCCCCTCAGTTTCATCTGTTTGACCTCTGACCCTGACATCAAGGATGCTCTCTTCCTGTTTTGGCCGTAACATAGGTAAATATGATCATATGACCCTGATACAGGATGGACAAGAACAGGAACAGACCTGTGCCAAAAGAGCAGACAGGAGTAAAATCCAGTGTGTGCAGGTTTGCTACGGATGCTCAGATGATGCAGGAAGAGTGACACATACTAAATTTATACTTTCCCGTGATGTCTACAAATATCAGATTTTTTTCATTTACTCAGTCATCAGTTAATTTTGGTAAATCAATGCATGATCGGTTTTAGTGCCTGTGTTCAGTGTAATTAATGGACGCTATAATTTAAAGCTATAGACTGCACTGCCCACTACAGGTCAACACTGGCAAGTTCTGCAACACATAAACCACTAAAAATCAATCTCATCCACAGTATTTGAAGCTTCCTTTGCATTAAAATCAACATATATAATTACAAAACGCACCTTTATATCTCCAGCACAATAAAACCTGATTTTTTTTCTTAATCATAAATCACGTATGACTCATGGCATTCACCTGTTCTACTTGCTACCCTTTACATACATTTCTCAGAACAGAATCATGTCCTCTGCAGAGTCCAAGCTCTGTCTAGACTTGCTGAGCTTCAAAAAGTAACTATGACGAGCGTTCACGTTGCAGTACAGTCACAGACAGGGGAAATGATCCATGTTTAAGCGCTCCGATTGCTGCTGGTATGGTGTTTATTTTCTTTTGCGATGAGAAGCTGTGTATCAGCAGATAGAGGAGATGGAAAGAGAGAAAACAGAGAGAACAGCGAATATACGGAGTAATGCTCAGGTTCCACATAACTACAGGTCCTCTTCAAAAAATTTGCATATTGTGATAAAGTTCATTATTTTCTGTAATGTACTAATAAACATTAGACTTTCATATATTTTAGATTCATTAC
>JAUMHQ010000296.1:3064718-3079089 GCA_032361165.1 Enteromius paludinosus | reverse complement strand
AGCACACAAATTCTGAATGCCTTTGACAGATCTCAAATGAGCCATTTTAATCTAGATTAATCTAGATTTAAAAAAATTAATCTATGCCCACCCCTAATATATATATATATATATATATATATATATATATAAGCTGAGCTGCCATATATCCGCACCTGGACAATCGCTCACGGAGAGACTTTAAAAGTTCAGCGAAAGCAATTGATTAATTAATACATCCGATGCAAGTTTTCCAAAGAATGAAAGGAAAGGTAGCAAACAAATAAATATACCATACTGCTGCTGTCGTCGTCGTTCATCTTTTAAAGCGAATTAAAAAAGGTATACTATAAATAAACTTTTAATCAAATGTGTAGGCTACGTGTGACATTGCAGCATGTTTACATCAATCTACACCCTGCCTCCACCAGCAGGGGGGTGCCAGAATGTTCGGAAACAGTATATTGTCACTCAGCTATTTAAAACTTCTTTTTACCCTCAACCAAAAAATGAAAAAGGACTTAATTTGAAGTATATCGGGGCCTTAAATAGATATCATTTAGGGCATCAGAAGTGTGAAGTCATCAACATCAACCCTATCTACAATCTTCGATAAACTCACTTAGATAACTGATTATCAATCAGTTTTAATGATTTTGCCTGAATCTGGTCAAAATGAGTTATTTCAGTATTTTTATATACTATTATAGTATTTATTTATTTATTATAGACATTTTCAAAAAGGGATGATTTTAACATTTTTGTCATACATTAACTTGAAAGACTCTATATAACTGTTCTTATCACTCTGGATATTAAAATTGTATTACATATATATTTCTGTATATTTATACTTGTTTGGTTATTTATATAATGGCTATGCAGTTTTTGAAATGTTTGTGAACTTGAGATGTTTTATTTTTGCCATGAATATAGCTATTGTTTCTGGCATGGCGTAAACTATCAAGAAATAAACAAATAAATAACTAGTATGGCTATAATTGTATAAATGCATGTTTCTTCGGTAGATTGGAGAGAATGCTGATGCTGAAAGGGATGTTTACGATGAGTTGCTCACACATGCTGAAATCCAGGGAAACATCAACAAAGTCAATTGTATGTACCTCTCCCATGCCTGCCTCCGGCTCTTTGTGTTCTTCTGAGGTTGATGATGTGTTCTGAGTTCTCTGTGTTTGTGCTGTTTCTCAGTGACCAAAGCCTTGGGTTCAGCAGAACAGGCTCTGTTGAGTGGGGATGAGGACAAGCTGTATGACACTTTGCGCTCCCCTGCTCTAGGCCTGCAGTCGGTGCAGGCACCAAACAAGGCATGGTACCTCAAACAGCTGCTGGCCGATCGAGAGCAGAAGGAGCAGGTAACACATTCTGATACTCAGTGTGGGAAAAATAGGCTTGCACACTTATACTTTGGTACGCTTTTGTACTATGGTTTATATTTTTCCCTTGGAAATTCTAGATATGAAATGCATATGCGTAGTGTGGTGTTACGTTTCAGAGAGCCTTTTATAGCAGCTCGTCTGTGACAAACCCTGGGGCTCAGCAGAAATATATGCTTGTCATGGTGACCATAATTAAAGCACTAACACCTGATCGCTGACGTGGCATAAAAGTGCTTATTTCTTAATTATTTGTTACTCAACCCTAAACAAAAGCATAAAATAGTGTAAAGAAATAGTAGATATTAATGACTTCTCATTAAAGTCAGTTTTGACTTCTGGAGATAATACTGAATATCTTTTTGTTGAATATTTTTGGTTTTTGATCTTTGAAACTATAAAACGGTCTGTAGCTATACTGTGCGTGTGTGTGTGTATATGTGTGTGCATAAACTATATATATATATATTTGACAAAGTGAAAACCTTCATGTTTTTTTAGATTCATTACATAAAAAGTAAAACTTTTTTAGTTTTTTTGTTGTTTTTATTTTGATGAGTAGAGATGAGTAAAGAACAAGTATTCATTAAAAGCATGTTCTACATTTTTCAACATTTTTAAACCGTAAAAAAAGGGTGAAAGGAATTTTACAAATATGTAAATATTGGTCAGAGAGGTAGTACTTAAATGTTAAAATATCGCTTCTCAGTGCAGCTTCAGATTTCCTAATCATCGCATATAATTGCATAGAAGCTGTTTATTATACATTTCATAATCTTATCACATTTGGCTTGTTTCATTCTCTTTCGTGCCTAGAATACCCCAGGAGAGCCTCTGATGAAGGAGGAGTTGCAGAGTGGAGTAGAGGCAGCCAATGTGCAAGCAGCAGCCTATCAAAAATGTATGTATTCCCTTCTTCATCGTTACGTTCTTTTGAACTTGTGAGTAGTTTGTGTGTTCAGAAAACGGTACATCAACACACAGACGCCAGTGTCTTCTTTGTCTCTCTTTCATGTGTTCATTTATGCTGCATTACAGCTGTCATTATTTGAAAAAAACAATAAGATGTGTGTGTGTGTGTGTGTGTTTCAGTGCTGCAGGCGGTGGAGAGGATTAATGCTGCCATAAGAAAAGGCGTAGCAGAGGATACCGTAAATGAACTGATGAACCCAGATGCCCAGCTGCCACAGGTTTACCCAGTTGCTGCAGATCTGTACCAGAGAGAACTCGCCAGCCTGCAACAACAGAGCGAAGAGGTTAAAACACACCTACATTCACATCATTTCAGCTTACTCTGGATATTATGCTCTTGCCATCCCTCTTTTGAGACATTCATGGAAGAAGAAAGCATTCTGCCTGGGGCCTGTACAGACAACTGCCTTATAATGCAGCATCCTAATGGTCATGATACCTAATAAGTGATCATTTTAAAATTCTCTACAAAGGCACCAGCTCTTGATTTCAGTAGCAGAAATTTGTGATGCATATGATTCTGACTTCAAAATAGGTCAAATTATGCTTCTCAGCATATTTAAGTTGCTCACCTGTGCTTCCTTTGTAAGCAGCTGACTAGGTTTTAAAACAGCAATAATTTACATGCGGTTTACATAAGTTGACAACCTGTAACCGTTTAGTTTAGTTTGAGTGATTTTTGTGATTTGCTTGATTGCACAGGGCTCTTTGACTCATCCAGAGCTGCTGGTTGCCGTGGAGATGCTGTCTTCGGTGGTGCTGATAAACGGGGCGCTGGATGTAGGAGACAGGGCAGCAGTGTGGAAGCAGCTCAGCAGCTCCCTCACTGGCCTCAGCAATGTAGAGGACGAGTACGCCCAGAGGTGGGAGTGAGAATTGATCCTGTTTACTTTAAGACGCATTCCTGGTCTTACCTTGCGTGCTTGATCAGTGCGTGTTATTCTAAAGCAAAAATCCTAATTCATCCAATTACAATAACTTCCTCAGCCTCTGAAATGACTTTCAGCTGAAAGTCACTGGCTGCATGGGCCATTGGATTGTCAACTATTAGCCAAATAGCTATTTGGCCACTACTTTACCTAACCCTCATTCGAGCTCTATTCTTGTATTCAACATCTTTTTTTTATGTGTGAATCAGTAAAATGAGTTCCCGTCCTACTTTACTTTTTGTTTTTGCTTAGAAGCATAACAAAATACAGAAGTAAAGTAGGTTGTAAATGTCAGTGTTGATTTATCTCCTGGTTTCAGCAACTCGTCTGTTGTTTTCTTGTAGGTATATAGATGAGTTGATGCGCCTGAAGGCAGCTTCGCGTGAAGAGGGCGGTGACTATCTCACCTGGAATGACATCCAGGCCTGTGTGGACCAGGTCAACGGTACTATTCAAGAGGAACATGAAAGTGAGCATCACATTCATCCTTTAATATAATTAGATGAATTTCAGAAAGAGAGCAGCATTATGAACAGTGTACATGTCCTCTTGTGACTTTAGGAATTGCCGCTATTGGTCTGATCAACGAGGCTCTGGATGAGGGTGACCTACAGAAGACAATGGCTGCATTACAGAACCCAGCTGCCAAGCTCACAGATATAGATCCATCTTTGGCTCAGCATTACTATGATATACTGCAGGAAGCAAGGAGAGAGAAGGCCCACGTATGTATTCCTTTACAGACCCACAACAACATCACAGCTCACACTGCAACTGTAAAAAAAATGTAATACTTATTTTGAACCGTTCAGTATATTCGGCCACTTCCGCTTCCTTCATCCTCTCGTATACGATTCCGGTTTTTGTTTCCTTCTGTCTGAACATTAATGAAAGGTTATTTCAATGTCTCAAAACACAATAGAAATTAGAATTGTGATTTTAAAATGTGATTTAGAAAAAGCACCAGGTCTGCTGTGCTTTTGTTATTATTACTATTAATCAAAATATTTAATAAGATAAAAAGTATTAGAAAAATAGTACTAATATTTATCTTAATTTCATAATTTTAAAAATGAAAGCAACACACATTACACTGAAAACCATTGCAAGCTGCTCAAGTGTGAAAGAACACAGTGCTGTGCTTTATTGTGAAACCGAGGATATATTTACACTAAGCAATAACAGTTTCTGTATTATTTCTATATATATAATGCAGCCCTCTCTCTCTTTCTCTCACTATGAGCTTCTCATGACTAGTCTAATGACATCATCTATGCTCATACCGACTCATTCCTCACCCCGCATTTTGTCTGTTTTTTTTTTGCCACCTCCCCTGTTCTTTTCATTATTATGACCTTTTCAAATGACTGTATGTGCAAATAACATTTGATCTCACACATCTCATGTATCACATGCACCATTTTTGCGTATGAAATAGGGCATTTTGGTCCTAATCTGAGGCTCACTGAAGAAGTGAAGTAGGTTTATGGTTTATTTCATTTTTATGTTTAGTCAATGTTTTAGGCGCCGCCCCATGTGTTTCCTGTGGACGTGAAACTGAAACCTCAAGGATGCAGGTGAATGGGCACAGAGAAGGCCATGGTTTACCACAGCAGTGTGCCAGTGTGGTAACTGATGTCTCTGAGGCCAAGAGCACTCTTTTTGGATGAAAACCTGAAAAAAAAAAAAAACCAGAATAGTCATTCAGAGGCGCTACAAAAAAAACCCCAAACAAAACCTGCATCTCTTTTTGATTCGCCTATTTTGAAACCGTTCTTGTGAGTTTGATTAGTGATATTTCCCATTTATGTCACTAACCACTCTTTAAATAGAGGATCACATGAACAGCATTTTTTGCCTCTTGGATTCATAATCGCTGTCAAGTCAGTGCTGAACTCATGCTATCAAAAAAAAACATAGCTGGAAAAACAAAGTGCTTCCTTTCGCCGTGATTTGCACAAGCATCGGAAATAACAAGGCTTATGACTTTTTCTCTGCCTTAAAAGGGCAAAATTTGGGTCCTGTTTGCTGGTGTTGCTCAGTAAAGGGTTTTTAGCGCTGACATCACTCCTTCAGGCTTTCGTAGCTTGGGTCACTATGAAGCGTAAAGTGCAGCTAAAACAGATCAGCTCAACTGAAACAGGAAGTGGTTAAAAAAAAAAAAGTTTGATATGCTTTTACCAAAAATCTCATTTCCAACGATTGAGTGATGTGTGACCTGACGGAAACAATTCAAGACGTTTCTGTCATCATTTCTGGAAAAAAAGAGTGAAATGACACACGCACATACATTCATACATACATACATATATTTATTATGTGCAGTTTTTAAAGATATAATATTAGTGTGAACAATATTTATAGATATTTTTACACACAAAGTTAAGTTATGTATCTATTATTCTAATGCTTTTTAGAACTACATCAGAATTTACTTAACATCCTGTGCTAAATTTCCTATGTAAGCATTTCATGATGATCTTTAACAAAGTAATGTAAACAGTCCCAGAAGACTTGGTAATGTAATCTTGGACAGTACACCACACCCTTTTTCACTTCCGTAGTTACAGCCTTTATTCACATATTCAGATCCTGATCATTTCTGCTCCACCCCACTGGGACACATTAAGTACTATTTGCGCTCTAATCCAGCAAGCGTTAATTTAATACAGCCGATAAAATGTTACTCAGTGAAGCAGAGCCTCATCAACCCTGAAGGAACAACGTTTTCCTCTGTTGCACAATTTGCCACACCCTCAGGTTTGCTGCTGTACGTTTGCAAGAAAGGCGGACAGATAGCATACAGGGGCCGCTGCACTCAGCAAATCAGAGAGCTGAAAATCGTGCTCCGGAAACTGCATGCAGCATGCGGTCAGGGACTGTCAAGAGAGGGCTACGGCACCACCTGGTGGTTGTTGTAATGGACACTCCATTAGCATGCATGAATCCAAAATAGAATTGAAGCAGATGCTTTTAATTCTAAGGTTTACATTTGCATATGTATCCTTTCATCTAAATAAATTAAAAAATAACATGATCAGGGGCCTGTTTCAGAAACCAAGATTAGAGTATAAGCCAGGCTTGTTTCAGTTAAGTCTGACTTTTTGCCAGTTAATTTGTATTAAAATAAGTCAGACTATCTGCCGTAAGCCTGGCTTATTTGGTAAACTTGTTGTATGGAACAGGCTCTTATTTATTCTGGAGGGAAATTGTGCTGTTTTTTCTTTGCTTTAACTAAATTAACTTGATATGTTTTTTCCATCCACATCATACTATGTACCAAATGACAGTTAAAACAACATTTAATGAAATTAAAGTGACAGTTCATTTCAAAATGACAATATTTACTCACCCATGTTTCTGACTTAAACTACAAAAAACATTCCTCTTTCTAAAAATCTTCTCGTGTGCATACAGTGAATGTAACCGAGGTGCAAAACAGCACTGGACGCCATTGACTTCCACTGTATGGACAAAACCTTTTTTTTATGATTCTTAGAAAGTAAGTCATACAGGTCTGGAACATGAAGGGTGAGTTAATGATGTTTTGTGGTAAACTGTCAAATTAATTCCATTACAAATGTTTTATCTGTCAACAGGTGGACTACAGTATAATAATCTCATTAGAGAAGGTTTGACTGACATCTAGTGTCCATATGAGTGTCATTCCTGTTTTAATGCTAACAGAAATCTATGGGAAATTTGCTTGTTTATTTAGAATATATATATTTTGAAAGCATGATTTTTTTTTTTATTTTGACAGTACGTCATCTTTAAACCATTACCGTGATCTTCCGTGATCCTCAAAAATCTGCAGTTTCCAAAGTGTGAAATCTAGTTGTTGTAAATGTAATTATGCTCAGTCCTCTTTCGTTTCAGCTAGAAATTGCTTATGAATGTGAATCTTTAAAATGCTTATTTAGAAAAGATTTTGTAAAAAAATGCTACTATAACTCTCAGAACACATCCTAATTCTTTGAAATGGTTACTCATTGATACCTTACTTCTTGTTTTTTTTTCTTGTCTTTACAGGAATGTGGAGATCCTTCTGCAGTTCTTTGGTTAGATGAGATCCAGGATGCAATCTTAAGAGCCAACAAAGACTCAGAGGATGCGCTGCAATGTAAAATCTTTTTGTACTAAATATTAGCTCATTTTCTTTTGTGTTTGTGTATTTACTCATGTAGTCTGTATCTGTCTCAGCTTGAATATAACTATAATTCATAAGGGGGATTCTTGTTTTTGAATCTAAAGAACGTTCTTGTCTTCAGTCTCTCAGGCGATCCAGTCCGTTAATGAGGCTGTGGATAACAAAGACTCGTCTCAGACGCTGGCAGCCCTGCGTTCACCTGCTGCTGGTCTGTATGGAGTCACGTCCGAATGTGCTCAGACGTACCAGGATGACCTGTTTCGAATCAAAGAGGACAAGAAAAAGGAAGGTGAGATGGGTTCTTTGACATTTGGTCCATAAAACAAGTACAGTTTCCTTTTTCTACTCAAGTTCTCAGTTGAAGAGTTAGTTTTAAACTATTTGCTGATATTACAACATTGTCATATCATGTATGCTTTGTGACGGAGAGAGTAATAGAGGTTTTTTTTGTAGGAGATAATGGCAGTGAATGGATGAAACACTGGGTGAAGGGAGGACACAACTACTACTATAACCTCAAGACTGGACAGGGCACCTGGGAGGAGCCTGCAGACTTTATTCCAAACAACACTCAGCTCAACAAGGAGGAAATACAGGTAAATCTTCATCTTATTTTTTACAGTTTTGTTGTATTAATTAATTTTTTTTTTTCCTGATTTACTTACTGTCTGTGTCTTTGTAGTCTGTTGTGTCCGGGGTAACCACCGCATATAACCGAGAGCAACTGTGGTTGGCCAATGAGAGTCTGATCGCCAAGCTGCAGGCCCGGTGTCGAGGTTTTCTGGAGCGGCGTGGAATGAAAGAGCGTCTTGGGTTCTTGAAGTCTCAGGAGCCGTCTGTCACTTGCATACAGGTCATTCTCCTCTTGCTTCTTTTACGTAGTCCTAATCTGGACTGGAGGGAATTAATGTAAATAAGGACAAGAATAACATCAGTGGGTCAGGGGCCAAGCTAGTGACCTTGTGGTTCTGTTTGAATTATAGGCTCACTGGAGAGGCTATAAGGACAGAAAGAAGTACAATGACAGGAAGCAGTTCTTGAACGATCACGCTGATGATGCTGTCAAGGTGAGAAGCAGCATCACAATTTTTGATGGCATAGAAGAGCCGCACTTCTTAAGTAATGAAATGCCAGGACTGTGCTATACACTAAATGACAGAAAATGACTGTTCAACCCCTAATTGTCTGGCTTTGCCCCTTTTATTTCGGTGAAGATACGTTTTAATAGGGTAAAATATGCATTTGGGTAAATATACAATGTGTTTTTTTTGTAGATTCAGTCAATGGTCAGGATGCATCAAGCTCGCAAAAAATACAGAGATCGTCTGCAGTACTTCAAAGATCACGTGAGTGTAAGGTAATCTGATTTCTGACTGCACAGTGGTCAGTCTTTAATGCTCTCCGTTCAATTTCCCATCGCAGATAAATGATGTGGTGAAAATTCAGGCTTTCATTCGAGCCAACAAAGCAAGAGATGACTACAAAACACTCAGTAAGCATTTGATGCACTTCCCTCAAACTGTTTCACATCCTCTCAGAGAAATATGCCTCAATATCCATGCATAAATGAAACTTGTGACTTCATTTACTTCCCCTCATGTTATTCCAAACATTTAAATAGGAGTACACTAGCTCTGAACGCCATAAAAGTCTAAATTCTGTCTTTAACAGTCAACGCAGATGATCCTCCGATGGCAGTCGTTCGCAAGTTTGTCCACCTGCTGGATCACAGCGACCAGGACTTCCAGGAAGAGCTGGACCTGATGCGACTTAGAGAAGAGGTGATCACCAACATCCGCTCCAACCAGCAGCTGGAGAACGACCTTAATCTGATGGACATCAAGATCGGCCTGCTGGTGAAAAACAAGATCACCCTTCAGGAGGTGGTCTCTCACAGCAAGAAGCTCACCAAGAAGAACAAGGGTGAGCTGTCCAACCTCATGATGATGAACAAGCAGAAAGGAGGCCTAAAGGCTCTTAGTAAAGAGAAGCGGGAGAAGCTAGAGGCATATCAGTTCCTCTTTTACCTGTTACAGGTAAACCTCATTAACGCTAATCCAAAGATTGCTTGCAAATCAGCGTCGCTGCAGTTCTGTTGATTTCCCTCTCTGCTATCCTCAGACAAATCCAACCTATCTGGCCAAGCTGATCTTTCAGATGCCACAGAACAAGTCGACCAAGTTCATGGATTCTGTCATTTTCACATTGTACAACTACGCTTCCAATCAGCGCGAGGAGTACCTCTTGCTCAATCTCTTCAAAACGGCCCTGCAGGAGGAAATCAAGTAGGAAATGCTATGTTTTATGTACTCTTGATAAATATTTATCGAGACACATTTGCATCTTTTACGATCTCTCAATGATATCTTGTAAATGCAGATCAAAAGTGGACCAAATCCAGGAGATCGTGACGGGAAACCCGACAGTCATTAAGATGGTGGTGAGCTTTAACAGAGGAGCCAGAGGTCAGAACGCACTCCGGCAGATCCTGGCTCCAGTCGTGAAGGAAATCATGGATGACAAGATGCTCAACATTAAAACTGACCCAGTTGACATATACAAGAGCTGGGTGAACCAGATGGAGAGTCAAACTGGAGAGGCCAGGTGCGTTTTCAGCATTTCCCCCACAATATTTTCCCCCTCTGTATATGCCAAGATATTTTTTGTATTTTCTGTATTCCACATTATATTCTGTATTCCCAACAGTATTTATTGTGGTAAAATTATTTTGGTCTCAATTCAGTGTTTTTGGCATTATAATTTAGATGAAAGCTTGATTATTTTAATATATTAATAATCATTTGGCCATTTAAATAAATTCTGCGGCCTCTTGGAGGCTCCCTACATATATTAATAAGAAATATATATTTAATGAATTTAAGACATGTAAAAAACTACAAGTCAAAACTGAAGTTCATTTAATTAAATCCAGATTCAAAAATGAAGTGTAATGCTATCTAATGTTGCAATGAGCGTGCAATTCTGTTTTGCAGTAAATTGCCGTATGATGTGACTCCAGAACAGGCGATGAGTCACGAGGAGGTTCGAATCCGACTGGAAGCATCCATCAAGAACATGAGGACGGTCACAGACAAATTCCTCTCAGCCATTATTGTTTCTGTGGATAAAATCCCGTGAGTTGATTGAATCCCGCCACCTAAAATCCAGTCTTAATCCCGTCTATTTTTAGCTGCACCTACCATAATTGTTCTTGAATATATGAAAATGACTTTTAGCAAGCCCAGATTTGAATATTCAAATACATGTCTGTTACATGAGCCGTTTCTTTGTTCATGTTTGTGTAAAAGTCAGTATTACACCACTGTTAAAGAGTAAGCTAAACCTAAAGGTAAAAAAAACATTACTTCTATATTATCGTTTCTTCACACATTATCTTTTTTCTCCTTCAAAATAACATACAATCAATAATTTTTTTTAATGAATAATTTCTTTAATTACTCCATTTAATGTAATTCAAATAAATAATTCACTGGGCCCACCAGAGCACAATTAACAATTATGAATTAATTATGATACAATTATAAAATGACTTAATGCTAACTCATTATAACATTTATTCATATTTGACCTGAAATAACCATGTTATTGCATTTGAGTCCTTTATGGATCACAATATGAAATAAGTATTACTGACTGGTTGTTCTCGATTCACGTTCGCTACCCTTTTACGTTTGAATGACAACTACTAAGATTCATCTGTGTGTTTGACTCATTGCTTACTCTGTAGTTATGGTATGCGGTTCATTGTCAAAATGCTGAAGCACACACTTACTTGTAATTGAATGACTGCCTGTCTGCCACCCAAAAGGTGGCTTTATACTACAGAATTATTAATTCGACAATCAATCAATTATAATTTAAGTCATATTTAATGCCATTGTTAAATGCATGGAGTTGCTGCCTTTGTAGGCCACTAGGTTCTAATATTTTTTTCCTTGTTATTATATTTTTATTTTATTTTTTATGCATCCTTATCCATTGATCTTTGTCATTTAGCACCAAGAGGCTCGTAGTAGAAGTGATCCGTTTTCAGCACATTGTTTTCTCTGTAGATATGGAATGCGGTTTATTGCCAAAACGTTGAAGGACACACTTAACGAAAGGTTCCCTGATGCCACAGAGGATGAGCTACTGAAGGTTTGTTACATCCCAGCAGCGTTTGGCTGATGTAATTGTACTCTTTAGTCTCCAAAACAAGACAGCCTTTACCCGGACGTCTCTGAACACTCTGATTGCCTTTCTGCTAAATGGGCACCCGCTGCTTCTCCGTATCAGTTCTGTCCCACTGTGGCACATTGTGCTGCATCCTGAGCGTTTCTCTGCTCTTGTGCTTCACTTCTGTTGTGAAAATCAGTCGTCTCACTTTGAATGATAAATGCGGTTTCAATTTCCTTTTCTTCTGGTAAGAGATTCCTCTTTTCTCTGTTTCTATCTGTCTGTCCCACACCTGCTCTGTGTTTCTCTCTTTCTCTATGGCCTGGCTCCAGCTCTCTTCCTTGGCCCTTGCTTATACCCTTTTCAAGAGGTTTTTGATGAGCACCCAACTTAGGTGAGCCACGTCTTTCTTATTCTTGCCTTGCTGCTTCTCTATCAGTAATTTTCTTTACCCCCTTTGTGGAAGTAGAGGATTGCACAAAGATAGAAACATAGATAATAGGTTTAAAAAGTTGCATAGATTTTATGTTTGCTTAAAAAAAAGAAAGACGTACTCATCCGTACTATCTTTTAAGATTGTGGGCAACCTGCTGTATTACCGCTACATGAACCCCGCTATTGTGGCTCCTGATGCCTTCGACATCATTGATCTCTCGGCTGGAGGTCAGCTGACCACTGAACAGAGGCGAAACCTGGGGTCAATCGCCAAAATGCTGCAGCACGCAGCCTCCAACAAGATGTTCCTCGGAGACAACGCTCATCTGAACCCCATCAATGAATACCTCTCTAGCTCCTACCAGAAATTTAGGTATAAGTTTGTTTTTTGTTTTTTCAAGCAGTTTCTTTATTTCTGTTCTGATGCAAGAACTTTTCCAATCTTCCAGACGTTTCTTTTTGTCTGCTTGTGACGTGCCATCTTTGGAAGACAAGTTCAATGTGGATCAGTACTCTGACCTGGTCACCTTGACTAAGCCTGTCATCTACATTTCCATTGGCGAGATCATCAACACTCACACGGTAACTAAATGCGACTTATGGTGGTGTCACAAATTTAAAGTTGCTATTTTTAAGTAGATATTTTGCTTCAAGTTATTTATGGAAAAATTTACTACATTGACCAACAAGAAGCTGATTGGTTTAAAAGTGAGAGTGGTGCTTCAAGAATCACTACGCTAATGACAATAGATGGTGGACCTTTTATACAGCTGGAATTTCATCTTTGTGACTGCACCTTTAAAGTAAAGGCGTAGGTGGTTTTCAGAACTCAATGTATTCTGGTATCTTCTTTAGCTCTTGCTAGATCACCAGGACGCCATCGCTCCAGACCACAATGATCCTATCCATGAGCTTCTAGATGACCTGGGAGAAGTGCCCACCATTGAGTCTTTAATAGGTGAGTCTCTGAGATAAGCTTTAAAGTTTCAGGAAACTAGGTCCTGCAGAGTCAGAGTGATGGACTTATCTTTCCCTCGCAGGTGAAAGCCCACTTCCCCCTGATGATCCTAATAAGGAAATGATGGGTAAAACAGAAGTCTCTCTCACCCTCACCAATAAATTTGATGTTCCTGACGAGGCCAATGCTGAAATGGATGCCAAGACTCTCCTCCTCAAGTAAGGACAAGGCCTTACTCAAATTCTTCTGCTATAAAATCTATTGATGGTCCAAAGTACTAAGGCAGCATGTTTCCTTCCCAGAGAAGATAATCCACTAACGCAAACCTTTCCACTATTTCCAGCATTTGCATATGATTTTTGGAACTGAGGATGGAATTTTCAGTGGTTGTATAAATCCACAAACATTTTAAAGAAAACAATGTTTAAAGAATAGTAGTTTGTTAAAAAATGATTGGTAATTCTCATTTTGTTTGGGACTGATCTTAAAGTACATTAGAATACACCCAATATGGCCAGGCTGTAACATCTGGTCTTGCCACAAACGTTCAAATATTTCAATGCTTCCAAAGCCATACATTTTATCTAAAATTTCAGCATACACATATAGTTGGGATTTCGTGCAGCTTCAGTACTACTCTTCATTGAAGATGAATGACTTCCTATCTGCCACCCAAAAGGTGGCTTCAGACTATAAAATTGTTAATTCGACAATCAAATATAATTTAAGTCATATTTAATGCCGTTGTTAAGTGCATGGAGTTGCTGCCTTTGTAGGTCACTAGGTTCTAGAACTAATATTTTTTTCTTGTTAATGTATTTCTTACTTTTTTTTAAACATGCATCTTTATCCATTCATCTTTGTCATTTAGCACCAAGAGGCTCATAGTAGATGTGATCCGGTTTCAGCCAGGAGAGACGCTTACTGAGATCCTGGAGACTGTAGCTTCACCAGAGCAGGTACATTAAATGCAGACATTTACAATTAGAAAAACATATCAAATCAGTTTGTATTCTAATCTGCATTTATTTTTGGAATAGGAAACCGAGTACCAGCGTGCCATGCAGCGAAGAGCTATTCGTGATGCTAAGACCCCGGAGAAGATGAAGCAAGCCAAACCCGTTGTGGATGACAGCCTTACCTTGCAAGGAAAGAAGGACAAAATCAAGAGCAACTTGCAGCGGCTAGGAGAGTTGGGCAAAGTTCACCCTGAGAAGAAATACCAGGATCTCATCAATGACATCACCAAGGTACTATTCCTATATCCTTTGGGATTTTTAGAACGTATATTAACCCTCTGGGGTCCCAGGTGATTTTGGGGTCCCTGAGATGTTTGGACATGCTCTGATATTTGTGATTATTTCAACTACTTATGACA
>JAUMHQ010000296.1:3009555-3033334 GCA_032361165.1 Enteromius paludinosus | reverse complement strand
TCTTGGATGCCCTGGGGGTAAGCAAATAAACATCAAATTTTCATTTTTGGGTGAACTATCCCTTTAAGACTGGTTTTAGCTTTTTTTAAACTTAATTTAGCTACATAATAATGTAGGTTAGGCGAAGTTGAATCCAAAAAATAAAACCGATTACTCTTGGCTAACCGCTAGTTGGTCAGACACAGGCACTGTCTTAATATGGAGGCTAAGTTTATGCAACTGGCCCCTGGTCTTAGCTGGTTTAAGCTGGTCAGCCGGCTGGTGAGCAGAATATTCTGTGAGAAACATTAACAGCAAGGCACATAATATTTCAAAATGCCATTATTTGTCCACAACCGGAAATTTCTTTGTTATTGTGTGGCTAAATGCAACAAAAATCGAATGACAATATCTTGGCTGATATTGCTTCTGTCTTCTAATGCTCAGCATATCAGATGAAAAAGCATTATCCATGAGTGCAGCTTGCAGTGGTGAGTGCCCTGTTTCCGAGGTGTCCTGAAGAGGGCATTGCAGCAGTGTCACATGCTCAGCAGCACAGCCTTACTAGATCCTGCATGAGGAGTTTTCAAACCCGGACTTACAAATCCACTTCAGTTACTCAATCAGTCTGATTTCCTTTCATAAGAGAAGTTTTGTGCACCTTTATTATATTTCCCTGTAGACTTTCTCTGATTTGGGTCTCGTATATTGCAAAAATGACACAACGTCTAGTGAAAGTCACCTTAGCTGTGCTAAAGGTTAATCATCCAAATGGAAGGTGAATGAAGCTAAAGAAACAGAGTGGAACAGTGAAAGAGAGACAGAATAGCTTTCTGCTCTCTGTATAGTTTCCTGTTCATGCTGAAATTCATCTTTAATATAATGGTGCTATATGATTTCCAAAATATGCATAGTACAGCTAATGCTAAATGCGTTGTGTTTGCAGAGGCAGAGATAATTCATCATTAATGGCCCTTGCTTGGTACAAATCTGCTTCCATGGGAATATTTATAGAAGAGCATTAACCTAATATTCTTCCTATCATCCCTGTCATTTGAGTGAGTGAATGAGTCAATAGGAAATGCAGGGGTCAGTAATTCCATGCAAATATGACAAGAGGGGAAACATTCACACACCACTAAATTGACTTTTATTTACATTAATGAACCCAATGGTGACAATTTCTAAAAACAAAGTATGCTGAAGGACAGCCATCTGTAATTAAGAGGCACATTTCAAGGCTATTACAATGCAGCCCTTAAAGCTGGGACTCTCAACACTGTTTAAGGAATAGGATGTTACTTTAATCACATCACATTTCATCATTCAAAACATAAAAGTATTTGACATAGCCCTTTTTCAGACTCCTTTCACTTATATTGGAAAAAGTGCCAAACTAATCAAAATTCAAGCAGGCACTTATTCATAGAGATGGAGCTTTATTGTACACATCTCTTCCAGTCCTTTAATATATTTGATTTTCTTTGAGCGCTGAGCGTGTCCAGCCTTCATTTTAGACTGAGCAAAGAGACCTGCCCACCCTGCCATTTCCACTTCGCCCTTTAAAACGAACTTAAACTTCAGAATATTTTCAATGAACGGACTGGAGAATGATCCGATTCCACAGAAGTGGGGTAATTTATGTAATGGTTTACCCTGAACAGAGTTCCTATTGTGTGAGCCATTGCTAAATGACAAAAGAAAATGTTGATTGATTTAACTGTCTGGTTATATGGCTTTAGCAGCATAGACAACGGCTTAAATTAAATGGGGGAAGGGGATGCATTTAATTAATGGGAATTTGTGCTAACCCCTGTTGTTTTGGACTCTACAGATCAACCGGTATAGACCAGTGACCTGTCACTCATTGCAGTAAGTGTCTGTCTATGTGTGAGAGAGATATTTAAAGGTCAGCCTCATCTGCCTTTTCACTACATCTCCAGCCCTCTGATCAAAAATAAAGGCAGATGGTCACAACCACATTTGACCTCTGATTTAATCACATCAGAGTGTCCTCTACTACTTGGAGCCTCAGACTGCAAAGATTTATTGCTGTAACAATCACTAAAACATTCACAAATCACACAAGAGATGTTTTGGAATAACTAAGAAAATGAACTCTTAAGTTCTGCATAGCTCTTATCTGTATTCAGAGAGACAGATGCTTGTTTACAAGACATACTCTCAACAAGAGAGTTAAAAGGGAAAGGAAGGAGAAAGGGAGGGTGAGAGGATGAGATGATATGATACAACCTGGCCAGATGTTCTGAGTGACTTCAAAGTCTTTAAGAAGCTCTGAAGTAAGTTACCTGGGAATATATTGAAACAAGGCCAAAATCTCTGCGGCACCTGATTCTCAAAGAGTAGGTAGGAGTCACGTGACTAGGTCAAAGCAAAAACACGTATTTGTGTGTGTTATCTATATGTGTTTTGAAAACAAGAACATTAATAATTTATAGATTGTGTCAAAAATATATATAATTATATAGTGTATATCATTTTTTAAAAGACAAGTGGGCCCTGAAACTGTTAAAAACCCTTGTTTACCCTTCGTAATGTTTGCTTGTCACAAGGTGTAACAGTTTAGATTTTATTTTTCTATTTGTCTTTGCTTGCGTGCTTTTGCAAATTTATAGCAGCAAACATTAAACAGACATTAAAAAAGACAAAATCAATAAAACTGATTGAATGGCTAACACAGTCAACTTAATTTGTGTAAACACTGAGAAAATGTAATGAGGTTATTTAGACCCACCCCCCAAATGCTGTGGAAGGGATCCAAATAATATTTTCATTTATTTATTGTAATATCGAGTTAATCAACAGAGTTGCATGCAAAATATGAAACGTGGATAAATAGATGTACCCATTTTTATTTTGTTTTTATCGATTCAAAAGGTTGTGTCACAAATATTGATTGTCGAATTATTTAAATTGTTAAATACAGTCAAGAAGGTCAAGACCTCTGTGATTTGACCTCTGAACCATAGGTGGGGGATGGAATAGCCTATTTACGCGACATGTGTTTAAGACTAGCTACTGCTAGATAAACATGTCTCGTAAACATGGGATTCGTCGCGCCTCTAATTCTTCACACCCTGTAGAACATCTGCTAATATGTAAGTATATAGTTAATTATAAATTCAACTTTTTAATAACCGCCACAACGCATGCATCGAAATAAAATAGGTTTACAATGTCTCATATGATGCGGTATTATGACACTGATTATTCAGTATGCGCTCTTCAGCATCTCTGATGAGAAATATGTGTTATGTGCGCACGCAGGCGCGGGCTGAGCATCACACGCACGCGCGCGCACGCACACACTCGCGCTGCTGTGAGATTATCAGAGCGCTCGGCGGCAGAGAGAGAAAGAGGGAGACGCGGAGGAGAGCAGCAGCCCCACCGATCCTCAAGCGAGAGAGAGAGGCAGCGTCTGGAGCAAGAGCTGGGCGGGGAAATAACTGCGGTACTCAAGAAATACTTCATTGCCGAACTGCAGCAGTTTGTCGGCATCGCAACTTCGTCCGTGTAAAGCAAAATGTCATCGTCGGGAAAAGACAACAGCTCCCAACATGCGAATTACGTGGGACCGTACCGCCTGGAAAAGACGCTTGGCAAAGGACAGACAGGTTTGTCCTTTTGTGTGCTTGAGATCAGGGATGGTGACACGCGCTATCACCGCCGCTCAATTATACACTTGCGCGATGACTAAATATTATGCGTGTGCGCTCACATGTCATTGTGTAGAGAGGTTTTTTCGCAGATTAAAGACCTTAGCCTACTTTTCTGGCCATCCGCTGAGATCTTATCAGTTGCAGAATGCTTTTTGGGTGGTACAAGTTGACGAACGTCTGTATTTTCGTTCTATAAAAGGAACTTGTCTTCGCAAATGACTCTGCTTCTAGATAATGCCGTTAATCCCGATTTGTCAGACAACGGGATGTGGTTGCGCTTGCAGGTCTCACTGCTGAACGCATTTGCCTTTTAGAAGAGCTAGACTTGAGTGTTTGACATCAGGGTACAGGTGGCCCTCGGATGCTGCTGATGCTGATGCTGATGGGACAGTTTTGCTGCATCCTTGGTGCACCATGTGTTCAACCTGGTTCCCTCTGCAGTCTGGTGGTGCTGAAGTTTGAGAAACCAGTCTTGATTTAGTTTTGCTACAGGCCACTGAAAGGTTGTTGGTTGATTTAAGCTGCTGTAATAATCAATAATAATCTAGGTTTTATATGACCACACAATGAATGTCAAAGATTATTCTTATGTTCATGTCTGCTTATTGCTGTATGACATGGGAGTGTGGAAGAAGTATTGATCTGGCGGCAGTTTTTGGTGCTCAGTGTTCTGTGGCCAGTGGCTTCTTCTGGTGTGGCTTTGGTAGAGAACAGTTACTGAGTCGATATCCCTGGCCAGACGTATCCAAGTGCCTGCAGCTGTTATGCAACACATGAACTGCAACTGTTAAAGTATAGATTGACTGTGTTTTGAAGAACAAGGGGGCCAGAGTTCGTAATTATGTCTTCAGGCGTTTCCCATTAAAAGTATCCAGTAAGGATGCACTTTATACACTCATATCATAGGCATATTGATGAATTATTGACAATTTATGATATGTGACAAGCTCATGACATTGTGGCCTTTTGTTTTGCCTGCCATTTGTATAATGTTCTTAACATGTTTACATTTACTTTTAACATCAAAAAATTTCAGTCTCTTTCTGAGTCTGAACATACATGAGCAGCAGTACATTGAGTAAGCAGGATGAATGTATATACAGTGTTTACGAAGTAGCTGGCAAATAGTATGGGAATGGTGTACTGTTACTACAGAGATTCTGAAGTATAGACACTTTGCTATGCTGTAAGACGCCATCAGATTTAAAAAATGAGAACTGTGGGGTAGGTGGACTTTTTCAAGTGCTATAAATACCAGAAAAGTTGTTACTTGTGTTTAAATTATTGTTGATAAAACCAGAGTAAATCATTTTTCGTGAGTGCTGATAGTATGTTCCAAGTCAAAAATACATGTCTAGAGAGAGTGCCAAAGGGTGGGTGTTGTATATCTATGAATATAGACCTGCAACCATTAAAGAACACAATTCATCAAGGGTTGAGAGCTACGTTTATTACCTTAATTCAGTCCATACTCTGACAGAGATTCTTGCTTGTGAGAAAATAGGCCAAACATATTGATGACTCACCTTGCACTCATGGTAGTCTCAATATTTTTGTCCAGTGAGAATCTCCATGACCACCTGCTTCTGCCTAGCAACAGCTGTTAGAAGATCACGGTTCATAGCTGTAATGGCAACTAAAAGGTTTTAGCTATTCATAAATTGTCAGATAATCAACTCCTGAATATGGCTTGCTCCAGCTTAGAAAATGTGTTGTTAAATGAAAACAGAACGCAATCACAAAGTCATTCTATAGGGTTGGCATAGACAATCTAACAACTCTACAATGTACTAATCTTCTGTGGAACACAAAAAAGTTCTTTTGAAAAATCTCTCGGTGGGTCTTTAAAACGGAAGTCAGATTACCAGCATTCGTCAAAATATCTTCTTTTGTGTTCCTCAGAAGAAGAAAAAGTTGTTTGGAATGACATGGTTGTTTGGAATTATGGTCAGATTTCTCCATTAACCCAAGAATACGCGACCAGTGCTAACAATGTGTTTATATGATGACTGTAAATACATGCACTGCTTGTTGTTCAACAGTAGAGACGGCCCACACTGTTCATTTGCGAATAGAACGTTCTGTCGGCAATTAAACTATTGGCGCCACTTCTTAAAATAAATCCTCGCGTAGCCCGGGGGTTAGAAGAGCGGGCTGCATCTGACTGGTAAGCGGAGGGTATTCCTGCTTCTTCTGCCGCCGTTGGCATGGCTGCTGAGAGAATGCTGCACAATAAACGCCGCTTCCAGTGCTGCCGCTGCAGAGGAGAGCCCATATGTCATGAGAGAGACTCGCACAGAGAAAGAGTAGCTTGGGGGAGGGGTAGGGATAGATGGGAAGGGGGTGGATTTGGGGATGAGGAAGAGAGAGAGTTCTCAGAGCTAAAGTGGGACCCCCATGGGAAACAGTAAAAAGGACGCTCTAGTTTAATTTACCCCCTCCCTCACCTCCCCAAATCAAAACGGATGTACGTGCCTGTATTTTTGCCTCCACTGTTTCTTTGTGATGCTTCAGCCATCGCACGTAGCGGCCTCGGTGCTGGAGTCAGTCGAAAGTGGGCAGAGGAAGATTACAGGAGATCACTGGCTGAGACAGATTGGACTGTGGTAGTGCTAGTGAAAAACAATAACGTTGCAACAATAACTGCTTTATGAGACTCATGCAGTTACTGTATATTTTCTTCCACTAATTCGTTCCGTTCGTATCCCCACTACTCTACTTATACCCTCCTCGTCTCCTTCCCTCACTCTGTCAGGGTGTCCCAGAGGAGGCCTGTTAATGAAGCGGCGAAGTACCTGAATCACGCACACTGTCACGGGCAGAAACGGAGCCCTCTCGCTGGGTCAGGGTTAGATGGCTTGAATGGACAGGCTCCATGCAGAGTGGTGTTAGAGCCAGCATGGAGATAATCAAGCTATATATACACACTACCTCAGGGCCAGTGAGTGTCCGTTACCGCAGAGGCGCTGGTGCAAGGCGGATATGAAGTGCTGCTGGCAGAACCACATAAAGTGTGGTCATTTTGCTGCAGTGCACGTAGGGTTCATTTCAATCCAAGGTAGTGCTCCTGCATATATTGGACGCCATTGCTCCTCTAGAATGTAGTATAAAAAGCACTTATCTAACAGTTAACAGCACTAAACAGAAGTGCAATATTTACATATCATCACATGATCACATATGCAATCGCATATTTAATATTGTGAAGATATGAAAATATTTAAAGGCATAGTTAACCCAAAAATTAATGTCAGAACACTAAAAAGTTATAGGTGTCCATGAGAACATTCGTTTTCATTGACTTGACAAAAAAAAAGAACTGAAACGTTTTTAAAGTGTCACTGCCACTGATAATTAATTCTATAGTCTCTTTGCTTATTAGCATGTCTATTACTAGAATAATAGCCATTTATTTAGTGTTCAATAAGCAAAAATGAATGCCTTATTGTACATGACCTTATTCTGCATCCCTAATCCTACAATACCTAAACTTAACAACTCACTTACTAACTATTAATAAGAAGCAAACTAGGAATTTATTGAGGGAAAAGTCATAGTTCATAGTAAACAAGTGTTTGCTATTTTAAAGTGTTACAAGAAAGCCATACATGATTTATTAAATGATGTGTGAGTAATCATTTCTGAGTGATCTGTCACTTTAAACACAGTGGCCTGCAATATCAAAATGGACCTGTATTATCTAATTGGTTTCTTTGATTCATGGAGTGAGGTTATTGTTTAAAATAATACAGTTAGGAGGGGAAAATTAAACTAAGCTCAATGAAACAACATCTTCATCGGCACAAAGAATGTTTTGTTTTTAGCCTGAAAAGCCTGTTTGAAATGTCAGCTGTTGACTGTCTTGCTGGGCTGACTTTGTGAACAATTTGTCAGTGTGTTTCTGTCTGAGGGGGTTGCAGTCTCCCAGACATATTCTAGCCTTCAGTTGGCTCTCATTTAGTAAGTGCTGGATAGCAGTGTTTGGTTGTCATGGCTGCGCCCCCTTCCCACAAGCCTTTTCTCACAATGGCCATGCTTTCCATCTTAGAGATCAGAGGCAGACAGCAACAGTCCTCGTAGCCCCTCTTTCCCACCCTTGATTTATGTAGATTACATTCAGTCTCCGCTATTAACACTGGAAGATGTACACAGAGGAATCTATGGAGGAATACGCGGTCTTTGCGTCACACGCAATTAATTAATCCTTCAGAAAAACGTTGAAGGAATGTGCGCAGGAATGATTGGTAAAGCAGAGCTGATTACACTGATGGGCTCTTATGTGGGGTTAGACGTATTTCTCATTTTAGGCTTGAATGAACTGCCAACATTTTGTTCCTTGTTGGCTAGAAATTATATAATTGTATCATATATATTTAGTGATTTATTGCTCGTTCTTGTCACTCTTCATCTTCACTCCTTCTTCTTGGGTCTCGGGAAACGTTTCTGAGAGATTCCATGTTTTCCCTGCAAGCGTTGTGGCCAAACACGATGAGAAAGATAAATTTAGACGTGCTAGTAGTGTTGCTGTGCGTTATTGTATTTGTGAAATTGAGTTGAGAATGTAATGTACATACTGAGACCACAAACAAAACTGAACCTACATAGCATTAACCCAATAGCATAAGGTCATCCATTGCCTTCAAGGTAGAACAGATGGGCAAACGTCTAATCTGGCAGATTTAACATTATACACCAGTTAAGATCCCACCTTATATTAGGTGGCATTAACTTCTACAGTATGTACTTATGTTTTAGTTGATAAGTTGATCCAATGCACTTTACGTTTGCTTTACATTGTAATCATATCATATGTTTATTCATATACCTGCATGTAATTACATCTGTAATTAATTTCTGTAATTACATTTATAATCAAATGTCCTATCCCACCCCATTAAAAAGCATTGTAGCTATTTTTGTAGCATTTAAAAAAAAAGAAAGAAAATGTGTACATAATACATTTTAACACCAAATACTATATACAATTTTACACACAAGCATGAAGTGTGAAAAAGCGCGTTTCTGAACCGGAAACAGTAGATTAGTGTGATATCAGTGCCAAGATTTGGCGCACAGGCATGGACTGATTAAAAATTGCAGCTTAAATGCAATTATGTTTCTTTGGATAAATGAGCCTACATTGAGAAAAGTCATGAAAAATATCATAGGTTGACTAATATTTCCAGCAACTCAAAAATTAAAATGGGTCAGTTTGACCTGCAACATAATGAAATTGCATGACAACTGCTATTTTGTCTCCTGTGTTGATGTGTTTCCTATTGCGTTTGATAGTTAATAGTCTGTGGCAGGTGGTGTTGGGGGAGGGGCATTCACTTTTTCTAGAGAGCACTAGATTGGACTAAAAATCTGAGTAATGCAGGATGAGTCATCAGTAAGATCTCAGAATGGAAAGGCTATAAACTTCAAATGGAAATATTTACTGCAAGTGAATTTTGTCCATGTTTTGTAGTACACACTGGCTTATGGTCTCAAAGCAGACTCAAGTTTTCATTTCATGGTATTAAATACTAGATTTATAGAGGGAGTCTGCTCTCTGAATGTCTTTAAAGCTAGTTTCTCTTCTTTTTTTTTTGTGGTCATGTGTGCAGACAGAAATTAAGCTGTTTCATTTACGCTGCTCTGTGGCATGGTGCTGTACATCGCATTGTGTAGTTTTAGTAGTCCCCTCCCCCTTCCCCACTGCAGAAAATTGCTCCCTAGTGCCTGATGCAGCTGTGAAGCCTTTTATCAGAGAAACACAGCAGAGACCCTTAACTCCTGGTGTTGTCCCTTCCATGTTCCTCTCTCTATCTCCATCACACCACCTCTGTCAGCAGCATCTTCTCCCTTTGCTGCCTTACCGTGAATGACTGGTATCTGCTCTTTACACACCCTCTGAAGGTTTTAGCCGGAGGGTACTGACAATCCCAAGGCTGGAGTCACGAGACCCACTTGGGCAGTTCTGATGTGACTTGATTTGCGAATTCATCTGATCAGAAATGGGACACCAAGGAGAAATAATTACTCAAATGGCAACCTCACTGTAGGCTCTTGTATATGTAAGTATCCTAAAATGCTATCTTCAGTGATACAGAAGTCCAAACTGTGGGCAACCCGCTGAAAAGATGGATTAATTCTGGGAGTAATTAGGATAGACGTTTAGCCTGTAGCTCATGTAAAGCACTCTCGTGCCTATGTGCGAGTTCAAGTCAAAACAGACACTGCAAGCTCAGATTAATGGGAATATACGGATAGTACATGGACAGGGAGAGAGAGGAAGCAGAAGGGTTGAAATAAGTAAAAGGTGCAGAAATAGATGTGGAGGGAGAGAGCAGTACGAGAGAGTTTGAGAGGAATAGATAGTAGAGAACTGGAAGAAGAGGGGAGATAAACACAAACAGTATATGAGAGGAAGAAAGAAACACCCCGAAAAAGCATTTAGCATTCATTCTCTCTCATGCCATTGCAAACTAACACAAATAAAGATTTTTCTCTCCATTGAAGGTCCATGCAACCAAACCTTTGAGAAGACATTGTAGGCGTTATTCATATGATTTAAGCAGTTCAATCCAAGTCTTCTCAAAAGACAAAGTCACTTTATAGGCTGATCAGATTAAATGTAGACTTTTTTCACATAAGACATTGATTGACGTTCATGTATAGTATAGAGCTCATCACATAAGGTTACCTGCAGCTCAAAATGCATATCTGATGCATCGCATGACAACAGACCACATTGGCTCTTTGCACATCAAACAAGCCTGTTAGAGCACATCAGATATGGTAAGCAGAAGCGCAGTGTTGACCAGTGTTGAAGACAGAATCACAACAGATCAAAATTTCATTCACTGATAATCTTCCACTCCAGTGAGCTGTTAACAGTTGCGTCTGGGTCATTGAGTCCAGAACCAGATGAATCCAATTTGTGAAGATTTTGAGAACTGGTTGTATAATTAATTAAAATAATCCAACTACCAAGAATGATTCATTCATGAAACACTTTCATTTATCCATTTGTTTTCTTGTTTTTGTCTATTACTCAAATATTATACAGCAAACTGAATCTGAATCATCTTTATGGTGCATTTGGGAGCCTGAGAGTCCCAGACTCCATTTACTATACTGTAAATAAACACACTGAAAACAATGCCCAGTATATTCTTTAGAAATGCACCTTTTATATTCATTGAATCAAGTTTCGAATGACACACGGGCGAGTGAACAATGACAGAATTCATTTTAGGTGAACAATTCCTTCAAAAAGCTGCAATTTTTGTATTACTGCAAAAAGATAGCACACGTTCAAGCACACTTACCAAAAGAACATGTCAGACTCATCCAGTTACAAACGATTGAAGGCTAAACAAGCAATTTTATCACAAAGCACGCTGCAAATAAAAATCGCAATGCTGCGTTACACTACAAAATTATTCATTCATTATTTTCTTTGGGTGCCATTGTGCTAGTACTGTATGAATGAAATGAGGGGCCATGTCATTTTGTACGCATGATTGATTGGTAAAGAACCCACAAGGGGTGAATATCCTGTCCAGATGGTGGGGTTTGGTCAGGCTGTGTCATTAGTCAGGTGGTTGCTGATGCTTGATGGCCCCTTTATTCGTAACCGAATGGTTTCAGCTTGCTTTTACTCAAGAGTAAATTAGAAGGGAGAATGAACATGTGAAAATGAACAGGGTTTGAGAGAACGTGTGTATGTGCATCCAGCTTATAGACTAGCTGTTTCACACTTTCACAGAGTATTAATAGTGTGGCAGTACTACATCATTTCAGCCAATCACTGCCTGCGCAGCGCAAACCCAGCAATAGAATAATAGCTACACGCATCTTTTTCCTTCTGTCTAAGACAAGTTGAGGGTTTCTATGGAAACCGTGGGAGGCTCTGTGCAATTTTTATACATATGTTTTCTGGACGGCTGTGCCGCATGGTTCCTCGGCCTTGCCTGGAGGGTCCAGCTATTGATTGTAGCTTCGCTGCCTGAGTTATTAGAATGTGAATGAGGATCTCCACCATCTCTTAATGTGTGCTGAATAATGCCTTTCAAGGCTAAATTTGAGCTTGGACCTTGTCTGGTATTATCTGTAAGCTCATAATTTCACACATAATGGCTGGATGTGCACCGATGGGACTTTTCGAATGGCCAAAGGTTCCTGTATAACTGAACACACAGTTTAATCTCTGTGTGCAGAGAGTGGTTGGAAGACCTGGAAATCTTGTCTATGAAGTGTCCAGACACGTTCACACTTTGTCACGCTGTAATTTTCATGTTCATCTGTCATATCAGTGGTCTAATAATAGCCGCTTTGTTTTGCATGTTTCTGGCCATCTCATGGGAATGCTGTGTAGAGATCACACGATCAGCCAAATATTATTCGCTTTATCTTGCTAACTGCTTGTTTATTAGATATGTTCACCTAAGAAATGATTGTATCATGCCGTTTATCCAATTCCATGAGAACTTTTGTGTTACATAACAGTTTGTATTTGTCAGGTCTGTGAGGCCTTAAAGAGTTCCTTTAGAAATGAATGCTGTTGTGTCATTCCAATACTTTATGACTTACTTCTGTTGAACATAAAAGAAGTTGTTTTGAAAAAATGCTGCATTTTTTTTTTACTCTATATAGTAAAAGTTAGTGTTTGGACGTCAACAGCCTTCAAAATATCTGCTTTTGTGTTACACAAAGAGAGAACATCATACAGGTTTGGAATGACATGAGAGTGCATGATAGTGGAGTTTCTATATTTGGGGGAACTGAGTCTGAGGCTAAACCGCAAAAACAATAAAAGTGTGTGTATCACTGCATGGGTCCAAGACCACTGATATTGGCCACAACTTGAGTGCACCTTTAAGTAGGCGAAACCTGAAAGACAAATGAGAGCATTATTGCTCCTGAGGAGGTTTTAGAAGCACTGAAATTAATGGCGAAAGTGTTTTCAGAAATTACATTTAGAAATCAGTGGGATCTCAGAACAAAGGTAGCTTATTTTGCCACCAACACAATACAGGGAGAGGGAGACAGAGAAAGATAGAAGAGTTATTTATAATGTAAGCGTTCCTCTCCAACATTTCTTTCAATGTTTCTCCGAGCAAACGCAGGTTACGCACGTTATTTTGCAGTGCTTTCATTAGTTTGCCTGTGGCACTGCCTCATTAATTCTCTGCCTTTCAATGTAGCTTGTGTTAATATAGTTGTAATGAAATATTCAGCCGTTTCTCCATGAGGAATGTATGAGGTTTGTTGCTCTACAGGGATCTATCACACACATAGTTCAGACGGCATGGCCATTTTCTACTTTTATTACAAATTTGAATGTAGCAATTAAATGGGTTTACAGGCATGTTTTGCCCATGATCACTGCTGAGGTATGGGCATAAACGAAGCAATATTGTTGGAAAATGTGTTTTTGAGGACACTGGAGTCAAGCGATGGTTGCCTCCACAGCCAAACTATCCTAGGGTAGAAGTCACATGGCTTCGGTGTCGATGTGTTACTACTACTGAAATTAATTACAGTGTTATGTGTAACACGGACACCAGTAATATGTCACCAGACTTGCTTTATTTGAGCTATGAAAGCTAATGGCCTGCAATAATTTGTGCAATTGACAAGAAATTATTCATCCGTTTCCATTTCAAGTAGCCCTGCTCTTCGAATGACTTTTCTCATGCCTGAATGAGCTTTGGGTTGTAAATGACATCATGTGACCAGCCCCTCATGTCCATATGACCTGGACACAGCCAATGAGAGGTCCCGCTAACTAGATAACTATGTCAACATGAATCATTGTTATTGATATATCCTGGCACATCATACCAGGCTGGGCATGTAGTTCAGATACTCTTTTTTTTGTTGTCCCATTTACCCCCATTAGATACTAATATAATCCAGCCATGGCATAACTAGAAATACACCCACATATTATTGTAACACACACACACTAAGAAATTTGGTCATTCTGCATCTGTTCTTAATATGTTAAAAACTCAACTACAAGAGATGGCAGCGCACCGCCTCCGGCTACATCAGGGTTGTGATCTCTCCACGATGTCAGGACCCCTCACACCCCGTAGGATACACACAGATGGCCTCGCGACGGCTTGTACACTGGTCTCGTGTCCGCGCGTGAGATTCTACGCAGCTTTTAGCCTCTGCGCAGGCTTCTGATCAAGTGGCATAATCAGATTAGGGAGGTGGGGAGAGGGTGCACAGACATTATTTTCACTTTGACTGCAATGATGACAGGTACTGCCACAGGCACATTGAGAGAGAGACGGTTTGGTTGCGAGCTAATTCCTCGGTGTGTGTGTGTGTGCTCGTGCACCGGGGTCTTTCTAATTTAGTTGTGCTCTGGACTGAGGCGGCTCAAGGAGTGAGGCTGTGTTACTGCATTACAGCACAGCAACTGTTGCCAGACGTGTCTCTGTGGAGATGGTGCGGCACACATGCTGAGCACATCTGGCTTGGGCGAGTGCTGCCTGGTTCAGCATGGCAACAGCATCACACAGCCCTGCAGACCGTCACAAGGAGGGGTCAGGGCCTGCTCTGAGCTCAGATTGTACCCTTCACACTGAATGCCGATCTGCTGCCTCTCCTGTATTCTTTTTTGAGCTGAGAGTCAAGCAGTGATTGATATGCTGATCTAATTTAGGCCATCACTGTGCTGTTTTATTGTCGACTGAAACCCTGAATTGTTTATTATTAATAACCTGTATAATTGACGACTGTTGTGATTACATTGGGGCTACGGTGTTTCTTATTGTCCGCTGTGAGTGTTGCTGATATGTAGTTTCATAAGGGTGCACATCTCTGGCCTGTGTTCGAATGCAAGTGCATTATTGCTTTTTGGCTTGGTTTTATATTACCCATATTACGCTCATGCAGTCCGGTATTATTTTCTCCTTGCATTAGCCACAGAGTGCTTTATGAGAGAAATTATTTTCAGCTGTACGGTTTATGCTGAGGAAGAGAAACCCTTTATTTCCGTACATTACATGTGGACATCTTCCTCTGCTTTTAGCCCCGTCACTATGGTTACAGCAGTGTTTGACTACATGTGTGTGTGCATGTTTTGATCTTATATGTTTAATGGATTGGGATTGTCAGCGAATGGCAGCAATAAGGTAGCATGTTAAACAAAGCAAATGAAATTCACAGTTGCTAATATATATATATATATATATATATATATATAAATTAATAGATAAATGAAATCTTTCTCAACTTTTGTTCCTATTTTAATAACTGAATTTATATGCACAAGAAAATTCCAGTTCAAATCAGAATTTGGGAATATTTTGATTATGCACGCCTCTTGTAGATCTGCTAACTTATGCCAATAATACTATTTTTTTGTTTTATCTAGCAAAAATTAATCTATAAATCAAAATTAATAAGTAAATCAAAAGTGACAGACATTTATGATTTTACAAAAGACTCACATTTCAAATAAATGCTGTTCTTTTGAACTTTCTGTTCATCAAAGAATCCTGAAAATTGTGTCATGTTTTCCACAAAAATAATAAGCAACACAACTGATTTCAACACTGATAAAAAATATGTTTTGAGCACCGAATTTTTAGAGTAATTTTAGAGTAATTTTTAAAGGCTCATAGATCAAATAAATTCAGCACTAAATCTAAATTTTACAGACCCCAAATGTATTAATCTGCACATGAATAAGCTCAAAAACACCACATTAATGGAGAAACACTTCTTGGATCAAAGAAAAAACATTAAAAATGTGCACACTGTAACATGAATGAGTTCCTTTAGAATGAGATTAAGAGCAAGAATGAGGATATCCAGTATTTTCACAAGTATTCTGATTACAGGAATATTTCAATAGTTGTCCAACCTAAAAATGAAAGGCATGGAAACGTGGTCAATCATAGATTGCAATAACGTTGATGGAGATTTAAAGTGGGTGAGGTATTAGGCATGTTTGGTTGGGTAGCTGGCAGAAGCAGGTCATGTTGCCCCACTGTGTAACCGGCTGACCAGATGAGGGGGTTTGGGGATTAGTTAGGCCCCCCACAGCTGCAGCCACAGCCCTGAGTAGAACAGATGGCCGTCTGCATGTTAAGGCAGTCACCCCCACCACCACAACACACATGCACAAACACACAACATATGACGGAGACATCGTTGTGACACTGTGCTATACACAACTATTATCTGCATTATTCATGTTGCATGATTATGTAACGATTTGATTGGACATCCTGGTGTTGACTGATCCATGGCCGGCACTCGGAGACACTCAGCAGACGCTCTGAGCTGGGCTGTGTCACTTTGCCTGTGGCTCAATGCCAAACAGATTCAAGGGCGTCATACTCCTTTGCTGGATACGGTCAGAGTGTTGGATGAGGTGAGGGGTCAGATGCACTCGCACATTTGACGTGTTTGCTTTGAAACATCTAGAATTTGAAATACAAAAAAAGTGTTGTTTTGTGTGAACCATCTCTGTAATATTCATCATATGCCACAACAAAGCTCTGGCAAGTCATAATGATCTTTTTGTTGTGCAAAAAGATCATTAAATATGAGAACAAGGCCCCACGAATTGACTTGGAAAAAGGGTGAATGATATTATTCCATAATTTAGCAGATCGTGTTTAGCAAATCATGCACAGAACGAATTGGATGTTCTGTAATGATGAGAGCATGATGAAATATTATTCCGTTTTTCCCTTCGCCAATGAATTGCATGTATATGCCTTGCATATTTCAGAAATGGCCTGCAGTGTTGAAACTGAACTGGCGGTATGTATTTGACCTCTCTTGCTGAGCAAGCATCACATCACCAGCACTTGATGGATGATTGGCCATATTTCCAGAATAATCAAAGACTAACGAGGTAACAATCGCGGATTACGTCATTTTTTTTGGATGACATCCCAGATTTCCGAAGACCCCTGTGTAAAAGCACTCCCACCCCCCAGCTTTCCATCTCCCTCTTTGTCTGTTTCTCGTTCTCCCTCCATCTTTCTCCCAGCGCTTCCTTTGTGTTTGGCTGGAGAGCATGCCTGCTGGAGGGGGTCTATGACTCATAGTAGAGCAGGACTGTATTTTTAGCACTGATTCACCCTTTGCCATGGTGCTTCCTGTGAGGAGTATGAAAACCCATGAAGCGCATTTCTCGTTGCTCCATTATCAAGCATCATTTAACAGGTGCTAGCCGCACATTCATAGAACGCAGAGGGGGAGCATGGGAATAAATGTCAGGATGCTTCAACTTTGGTGTTTTACATCTCGGACGGTTTTAGAAACAACTTTTCGTTCGATTCATTCCAACTTTTTTTGCCATTGCAGTGAGGAGAAAGTGAAAAAGGAAGCTGATGTTTTGACATAAACGACTTGCTTTTTGACCCTTTCACTTTCAATGTGTTTTGGCTCTCGTTCTTCACTCTCTATTACTCTCTCTACTTCCTTCTTTCATTGTTCAGCTAAACTCGGTTTTGGATTAAAGCCGATTAGCATAGGCTCTGATTGCGGCGTGCTGTGCTGCCCTCCCCCATCTTTCTTTGTGCTGCCGTCTTGCACCTCCCAAAATAGTGGGGAAAAAATGCAGCGTAAGTAGATTTAGCAAAAAAATTGGGCAAATTTTATGCATGGATATGCAACAATCAACACAATCTGGACAATGATGAAGCTGCTGTTTTTAGCCATTAGGAGTTTTTACCACCTGCTGTACACCCAGTTAGGCCCTCCTCTGACTGTCAGCCCCTGGAGTGAGAGTGGCCTCAATTTAAGCAAATGGAGAGCCAGAAGTACCATTGATGTTTAATTCCCCTTGTGGCCGGTCAGTCATAATTTGCTTATGGTGGATTTCCACAAAGCTGTTTGCATGAATATACTCTAAATACAAAGTAGAGTATGCTTTGAATTGCTCTCTTGTCTAAGAGCTATAGACATTTCTCAAAACATATTAAAACACTAGGCCTTACACAAACGTTGTGTTCGAATGGAATTTTTTAGACAATATGGTCAATAATAAAGAGCACTTTTAGTAGATGCTAGCACTTGTGAAAAAGAAGTATGCTTAATTTTATTCAATGTATTATAGTGTGTTTCAAATGCTAATAGTGTATTTAAAAAAAACAATTGTACTTGCAGATAATGTTTTCTTGAAATTAAGGGACACTTTTTGGAACTTGTTTAGTTCAGTTAAGCCTCGTTCACACCAAGAACGATAACTATAAAAATAACAATGAAGTTAATGAATTCAGCATCCACAACAGTGGACGATATTGTCTGTTTATTCTGTTTAGTGCACAGTCATCTCATTCTCAAGCTCGTTATTGCAGGATGGATTCTGATTGGTTGTCAATGTGTGTACGGTACATCAGTTGGAAAAAGTTGTGATGTGGATTCTTTAATAGTGGCAACATTTTATCTTTATCATTATCTTTATGGTTATCGTGCTCGGTGTGAATGGACCTTTATTCTTAACACACTTCATTAACACTTTATAAACATTAAATCACAGGTACATGATTAGAATTTTATTACATTTAAACGTGCAATCTTACATTGCATTACATTCTGTTCACATAAGTATGTTCTTTTAAAGTATATTATTTTTCTAATAAGTATTTTTGTTTTTTAAACGTATCCTAAAGCACTACTGCAATTTCTTGAAGTTGAATCGATAAAAAGGTTGATTGCATGTCAAGATGAACTTTTTGGGTTGAATGTTACGTTAGCATTTTTAGTCTGTACATGCACATTCTAGTTATGCTACTTTTTGTTTTTTAACTATAGGCTTTAAATCACACAATATGTAATTATTTTAAGTATTTAGAACATGCTGTGCGACACGATGAGATGTAATACCATACTGTTTCATTAAAATAAAGAATATTTTCTGCCTGATTCTCTGTGTTTGATGGTTGCCTTATGATAGATTCTTGCCTCAGCTTTCTTCTGTTATACACCTGCCTTGCAGATCAAAACTCATCCAAGCAAATGTAAAAGAAATGTAAAAAACACTCTGAAGTGACGCCTCTGAGAAAGAAAAGAGGATAGGACGCCCCAGAGTGAGAGCTTGCTGAAGAATGAGCGTTCTTTACAAATATTATTCATGGTCGTATGTTAACGCCTCTGTCAGTGTCTGTGAAGAATAAAGCCATTTCATGGTGAATGCGTGGCTATGGCAGGAATAAGGAGGGAGACTGTCAGGATTCATTGATTTTCAAGAGAGTGAAAAACATCAACAACAGGCTTATCACAAAGCCATTTAGCCCTGACTATGGGAGGCTGAGCTGGAGAGAGACGTTGGATCGCAGGGCATATTTCCTCAGACGGGGGATGCCGTTATAGCATTAGCTTAAAGAAACTTCTAGTGATTGAACATGTCTTAAAAATGGGAATGAAATTCATTTACTGCTTAAAAAAAACATCTAAAAAGCCATTTTGGCCCTTTTACTCGGGCTAGTCAATTAAGACGCAATGAATTGATTATGTGCCCTGCAGGTTAATAATAGTGGGTTTCAGCTTGGCAGGCATATGGAAATGAAAATGGAAAAGTAAAATCTAAATACTTAAAATCGTGCCTTCAGGGACTCGTAGATTTTTGGACGATATTAGGCTGTATCTTGATCAAAAGCCCTGTGAATATGGATTTTCTTTTTCTTTTTTGGAGCTTATGGACTTAACCCGCTGCTGTCTGTCGCACCAGGGAATCAGGAACGCTGCGCCGTCTGTGGCTTTGTCTGTGGCTATCCAGTAAGAGTATTAGCGTCTGACTTCTTGCGGCTTGTGCAGTCGTAATATTTTTTTCACATCTGCCTCCGGGAACCGTGGTTTCCTTTGTGAATCCCCGAGGTTCGTTTTATAGATGGGGGGTGGTAGCGCAGACATCCAATGCGAGGAAACGTACCAGCATGGCATGCAATTATTGGCACACCACAGTAGCTGCGTTCCATTCATCTCTAATGTATGATGTCATGGTGCTTCTCAACGCTGCCGTTGGCTTGACACTTTACGCATGTGTAATGATTACAGCAGTGCAGTAACAATGGAAGCCTGTTCGTGAAGTGTGATCCCTTATACAAAGTGTACCATCACTCCCAGTATAATAGTAGTGCTGTTCAAACCCTGTGATGCTCGGAGCTCATGCGCTGACACATTGAAAAGTGTGTGTTGTGTGAGATGTGGGATGCTGCTTTTGTAATCCTTTGCATGCTTTGACATTTTGTATTTCCAGCCCTTCAATCTCACGTTCGTTGCTGTAGATCAGTGTTCCTCAAACCATTGATGGTCCGTGGAGTATTTCTAGTGGTCTGTGAGGTGACTGGCTTATTCAGACTCTGAATACTGTAATGGTGACTACATGTATTGTTTCACTGCTATACCGTATCTGACAACTTAACCATCTTGAATCAGTGCAAAATCTTTCAACAATCAAAATTTCAGTTTGTGTCAATTGCGTCAACTTTCTTATCAGCAGCCATTGAGCTTGCTGCTACTCATCTAGTGTTTCCTCTAGCAGTTGCTGCATGATTCAGACACATTCCCCTCCACCTTCCCCAGCTCCACCTGTATAGATCCGCTAAAGGGTGATTTCATGGTTATGCATGTGGAACATTTCATATATGTTAAATGTGCAGCAGCAGTATTTCTTACATCCTCACAGCAACATGTCTGTGTCATTTTGACGTGATCTAAGCGTTATATAGCTCTAGTTATAGATGACGAGAGACTAGCAATATCTCTTGGACACACTTGTATTTTATATAAGCAAAGCGGGAGAGAGAGGAGGTGATGGGATCGGGAAAAGTCCATGTTGAGTTGGACTCAAACTCGGGATACCCGAAATGCCACGCTGCTATATGTTAGCACGCTGCCCATGAGGCTATTGGTGCAGACAGGACACTCTTGTTTTAATCTTAACCAAAATGTATATTCAATGAAATCATAAGCATCAGGTGTTTGGGGACTTTCTGAAGTGGGGACTCGCTCAGAGCTGAAGTGGAATTACGAATGTCATATAGCAAAGGCTTTGTATGTCTGATATCTAATATTCTCTAAAATGAACAATTTTCACCCTGTCAACTTGCCAGATGTGAACATGGACCCTTTAGGAGTTCCTTTTGTAAGTAACTTACCAATGGAAATTGTTGACACTCAAATACTAATATATTACTGTTTTATAGTTTTACTGATGTAGTTTTTAAAGCACCAGAAGGCTCTTGAACCAGACATAAACATTAGACACTTAACAAAACATTTAAAAAGTGATTAACATTTGACGCCATGCTAGATGTTCGGCAGTCTTTGATCCCAGCTTGCACACAGTCACCCGTTCCCAAATGCAAGGTCAACGGAGAGCCCATGGCTCCACTCACACAGGAAATTGCTGACTGCACAAGAGGAAGTATTTAACACTCTGCCACCCCCCATAAGGCCTGGGACACAATCAGGAACGGTGAAATTACTTTTCTGCTGATGCCTATCCGCTCTTTCTTGTTGATAAGTACTCTGAGATTTTCTTAATTATTTTCGCTTTTTCATTTTCTTTGCCAAATGCAGACACCCATGAAATAATTGCTGGATGACTTTTTCTTTTTCCTTTTTTTTTCTGTTATCAGATCCTGTGCTGTAAGGACCAAAAAAAAGAGAGAACATTAAAATTTCATAAAGCTATGCCAAAGGCAGTGCCTTTCAATATTTCCGTCAATATTTTGGTTATTTAGAGACAATTTTAACCGGACACTGCAGCCAAATATAATATATTTTATTAGTTTATTATTGAGTTTAGAAAGATAATATTTATGACAGTTCATTATTGTTTTTGTTTCTTTTTTTTTTCGTCACAAAGTCATTCAGATTATTCAATTTAGCATGTTGGACAAGAATATTATAGGTTTATATCAACACAAAGGTTCATTTGTACATATTCATGCATATATGATGTTGAAGAAAAGAAACCTCGGGCCTTGGATCAATAGCAAATGTTCCTGGCATGAAGCCATGTGTTGTTATGAGCAGTGGCTTGTATTGTGTTGGAGGTTGTGTTTCAGAGCTGACTCCCCTGCCACACTTGTCCATTGCTTCACTTTCCACAGACAAAAGAAGGCTGGACCTCTCCGCTCTCAATAGAGCAAATTAATCTTCTAGAGAAAAGAATACTGAGCGATTTCAAAACAAACCCTCCCCCTTTAGCACTTTCACCTCTCGCTATATCACTGGGAGGACATCACGGCTGCTCTGCTGTAAGGTTACATCTTGGCAAGTGTGTGATTGTCTATAAATATAAGTGCCGGTGTATTTGACTTTTGGCATAACCCCTCCCCTCCAGTTTGTCTCTGCAGCGAGTTCTGCATCTCACTGACAACATAAAGCCTTGCATAAAGATTTCTTACTGACCCACTTCTGTCTGTATGTACACTAGAGCTGTGAGGGTGAAAGGTTGGCTTTTTGTATTGAGGTCCCCCAGCAGTCACTTTCAGTTTGGTCTCTCAAGATTCTTCTTTGATAATCCAAATGAAATATTGAAGCATTCTTTGTTCACTACTAACTCCCCTTTCACTTGGTCACCTGAAGTAGCAATTGCTATACAAAAGCATGCATTATTATGAAGGACATTGTTAGAGTTATACAGAAGCATCTTAAAGTCTATTATTGATAAGTAATCGATTACTAAAGTCTTTGACCTTGCTGCTTGCATCTCAGTCGGCTACCTTCTACAAATTGACATCCTTATGTAGAATCACTTTGCTAATGATATGAAAAACCCACTCTGCAAGTTGGCATTGGTTACATGTTTGTGATGGTAGGAAATAGCTTTTTTAAACCACAATTTTGAGACTGTAAGGAAGGAAATGCTCAGCAGTGACTCATGGTTTGTCCTTTATACAAGCTGTGTGTGCAAATTCATGTGCAATTATATCAAAAATGTCAGACTGACATGTGATCAATGTTAAAAACTTGATTTTCACCACAGGGTTCTTTATGAAAATGGCAAAATTGGCTGTTATTTCAATTGGATATAGTTCAATATCGGATATTCTATATAATAATTTTTTTTGAAGTTAAATGTCCTTTTCAGCAGTTTTGAGTGGGTTAGATAAGTCCTTTAGAATTTGACTGCTCTCTCTATTCATATTCATTTACGCTCAATTGTGTCTTCTCACGGCTTGGACCTTTTTCTGTTTCCATTCCATTTATCCCATTAAATTAGGCTAGAGAATATTTCGGTCCCATTGATAGATTAAGCCAGATTGAAAATCTTGAGGATATTTTTCTCTTATTTTGACATCCTTTTAGGAGTTCACTTTCTCTGTCATTATTTGAGTAATGGCTCAGTCTCCCGTAGTACAGAAGAGCTCATGCTGACTTTAAAAGACCACACAAAACAGAATTCTGGGACATTTTTGGTACTTTTTTCTGGGCTCTCTGATGTATCGTCCCATGCAGAGCACACTCAGGCGCACACGTCGGTGGGTGTTGTGCCAATCCCAGCACCCTTCTCCTCGAAGCATGTCTGACGAGACGACCGTGCCATGAGATGTAAAGGTCACATGAACCGAGCGCTCTGTTATTCAGCTCCTTCATCCCTCTGTGTCTCTGTTCGTCCTCTTTTCTTTTTCTTCAGCCCTCTTGGGTATTTGTCATATAGCGTTCTGCAGATATAATTTGGTGTGATTGTGGAGGATTACAAAGGGCCAAAAGAGGATTTCGTTGCTCTGCGCTTTTATTGCTGTAATGAGCCAAGGACCTGAACTGTCTGTCTGAGTCCATCTGAGCGGCTCTGCAGACACATGCGGCCTCCGAACTTCCAGAGTTTGCAGAGGAAGACCATGAGCCACTTAATAAGAGTAAAGCCCCATTCTTGCAGTAATAAAAGGAACCGTCGTGCCATCACTGACGCACACTGAGTCCCCAGATGACTTTCCCAAAGCGTTGTTGGCAAAAGATTAGACTCATTCTCTTTCTTCAAAGGATCCCCAAAGAATATTTTACGCTTTGTCTTATATGTAAGTGAGCCTTTATCTGTCTGTCTATCTATCTGTCTATCTGTCTTATCTATCTATCTATCTATCTATCTATCTATCTATCTATCTATCTATCTATCTATCTATCTATCTATCTATCTA
>JAUMHQ010000296.1:2997115-3008511 GCA_032361165.1 Enteromius paludinosus | reverse complement strand
CTCGGGAAACCAGAAACTTGTCAGATAAGAGGCGAGGTGAGCGGATCATAGATTAAAGTCCCAGGTAAACAATGAATCAATCTTTTATGTTTCTTATAGCATTATAATTTGGTCTTGTTTGCAGTGTGATCATAGTTTGTGTAAGATGTTTTAGAGAGGAAACAGGTAACGTTTACATTATATATTGCTAAAAAGGAACGAAATGCACGAGATGACTCGAAAAAAGATTCATTCATTTTGCTGAACGAGACTTAAAGGTCTGAGTCGGTTAAATGATCCGAACTTCCCATCTCTATGACGTGCCGCTCTGCTGCCGGGTGTTTTCCAATCGGTGATGGTAAATGATACCTCGTGCCAAACCCAAACCAATCACTGTTCCATTCAGGCCACCTCCCCTTGTGTGTGCCTTGTGTGTGATGAAGGTCCTACTGGCAAATGTAACGCAAGTAACTAGCTCGGAAAAATTGCAATAATATTACAATTTTCAGACAAGTAATGCCTTACACTACTAGCTACTGAAAAAAGTAATATTATAACAGTAACTTTGTAACGCGTTACACCCAACACTGGTCATCATAGATTTGAACACCATTTATTTCCTCAGAATTAAATACAGTGAAAAATTCAGACATTTAATACAGTCTGGCTACAATCTAAAGCATTGCTTTAAAGAACTGAGATGCACGCTTTGTCTCGGCAACACATGCTGATTCCACGCACAAGCTTTTTCTCCCCTCAGGTAGAAACAAGTCAAAGCAGCAGCAGAGAGCTCTTACTCAGAAAGGGGGAAGAAACACAGCGTGGGCTTCTGAACCCCAAGCTATAGAGCACTTGATCTAGGGAATGCAGGTGGAGATAGGGTGAGTCCGTCTCCAACCCGTCCCCCAGATCCAAATGCAATCCTCGCAATCTCAATCACCGCCATGCCTCAGCAGCAGCGGGAGAGAACCACGAGCTCCTCGGAGTGTGTCTGGCGGGGGTGGAGCATTTGCAATTTGCATTTGCTTTCTGGAGCAACAAGTTTATTTATAGTTATTTCCAAAGCTGTAATGTACTGGCAAAAAAACTTGTTTATTTAATTCTAATAAACAATAAGTAACCAAAATGCACAGGAGAAAGGTGTTGTTTCCAAAACAAAAAGGATATATATCGGTATTGGCTAGTGTGTTCTCAGGCATTTCCCACCGTGCTTGATTTTCACCCACGTTTGCTGGGTTGGCGGGTGTTAATGTTACAACTGGTGTGATTTATAGTCCAAAAACGAACAAATTGAACCTTATCTTGATTTCATTTTGAGTTTGGTTTGCTTGCATCACACCCCAGAGAACAAATTCCTTAATGCAGCCACAGTATGTAAAATTCAGCCATATCTGTCACATACCTGGAATGATCCAAATATTGCACGTTTTTGTTTTAACATTATGATGCTAAATAAGAGCTGGAGTTGGAGAAGGGTCAAGTCGGTGCATTCTTGAATGTTTCTTCATCGAAAAATTGAGCTCTGTCATGCAAAAGGGTGTGAGTTTTCTTTTGCCAAACTGTTATGAAAATGAATGCATGTGGACTACTCAGAAAGTCAGAGTATCCAGAATCCATCTGGCCCAGAGCCAGCTTGTACAGCTGTGCTTACCCTTGTTGTGAGGTAAAGCCACTCGGATCAGGCGGCAGGGCGTGGACTGGTTGACCCGTCGTCCCAATAACTCAAGAGCAGCCGGCCAGCAGGGCTTCCATCCTCCATGTCCCTAATCACCAAGTTCCTTTCCAGCAGTAACCTCCGCTATGGAATTGCAGGGCAGCAAAAATAATAATAGCTGTTTTTTTCCACTCTGAAAGAGGAGCTTTGCATGAGATTAGGCAATGGGAGTGTAAAGTGATCACAGAGACTCTGGTGCTCTGTTTTTCTTACCTTTGTAATGTACATACACCCTTAGGCCTGCGCTTCCCCTCCCTGACCTAATTCTCAGACGGCAAAAAGGAGGGGGTAGGAAGTGAAGGAGAGCAACGGTAGGTCACAGAGTACAGGCCGAGAGGGACTTGGGCGACCAATGTGTGACGAAAGCGTCTTGTGTACGGCGATGGGATGGGCTGGTGTGAAAGAAGAGATCTGCAGACACAGAGGAGATAAGCAGAGTTCTCCTCAGTTTCCACAAGACGCTTCACCTCACATGACCCTGAGAACCACGCTCGGGTTGATTAGCTGCCTATCACCTAATGCATCGTTTCAGTCGCTTGTGGCCTCCATCCAGGCTGTTTTGTTTAAGATCTCCTCAGATGTTTTGCAAGCAGTTTAGGTCAGACTGGCCTGACAGATGCATTGGTCCCGTCCCCTCTCTCTCCCATCCGCTGGAAGAGTGGGAAAGTGACGATGACATATTTAATCCATCAAAGGGGACAAAAATGTTTACGGAGAACTCCGACAGAAGTGTGTGCTGTTGCATTGCAACTGCATATGTCAGTGCTCAGGCTCAAATACAGAGCCAGACAACTTGACGATAGGCAAGTCCTGGGAGATGGAATTCAGTGTGAGGCCACACGCCTTATTTGGAATCATCAAGTCCTCTGGTTCGTCAGAAAACGTGGAGAAAGTGAGGATAAAAGGAAGAAAATGTTTATTTGCGGTGCTTAGATCCCCAGGCAGTGATATGAGGTGGGGAGACATTCCAGCAGAATGAGAGATCGTAGGTCAACAAAAGAACATGATGGACAGTGTCCAACGGTTTTACAACTCTGTCAGTGATGCAGGCACGATATACTGTTTAGGCAAAATGCATACTAGGTGGCAAATACAAAATCTGCTAATGAATACTAATGGTTGTGAATGTTTAAACAGTATAATGAAGGAAAAACTGTGGACAAGAAAAACAAGGCAGCGCAAAAATATTAATGTTTGGGGCTTACAGAAAATGTTTTCAAAAGAGCAGAGCATACAACAGTTGTGTTTTGATGAACTAATCTGATATAAACAGAACAGTTTCTGTTAATGAGATCTGGAAATGTAAAGAGGCTTTCTGGGATCTTATTCCCCCTGCTATAATTTTGTTTTGAGTGTCGAGTTGTTCTACCAAGCAACTAAGAGAATATGAAGGTTTATTGGATAGGTACATTATAAAATAGGAGGCCAGGTTAAATATGGCCCACTGGGAGCTGCAACACTTTAAAATGGTTCAAGGTTGCATTTGGAGACTCTTAAATGTCTGAGAATGTTGTGGTTTTGCTGTTTAATGAACTTAACATCTTGCTCTACTTCAGGCAGATTTGAGGAAGTGCAGAAAAGAAGTGTGTGACAGATACTTTCTCACTGCACTGAAGAAATGTGGAAAAACAATGAGTTTACCCCTGTGGCCCATAAGAGAAAAAGTAAAGGTAACAAATAGCTCTCAGAATTAATCTAGTCCTTAATTAAGTTAACCTTTTCTGCTCACCCCCCATACAATTTGACAACTTCTACTACAATTTGGAGTAATTAAAGGAATGCCGGGCCCGGCTCCTCAAAATTTGTCTCTAGCAGCAAGTTCCTTTGAACTCATTAAATGCATTTAAATGAGCACTGTCAGAGATATGTTTTAAACAAGTGTAAGTATGAGCATCTGCAACATCTTTGTGTTAAACGATAGTGTGATATATACCTTATTTCTTCAGGATTTTTTTTGTAATAAAACTCTTTGTTGACCCTAACCCTTACTCTAACCCAGTTATATTCAACAACAATGTACAATATCTTACACAAAGACAAACATACACATTTTTTGATGGTGCTAAGGAGTATAAATATATGCAGAGTAAAAAGAACTTTAATGGGAGGAAACTGTTTGTCTTACACAGGACAACGATGCGCATAAAATGTGTAAAATAAGTCTTTTTCTTTTTACTTTTGACTATTTTTAGGAAAAAATCACCATGTTACCATGCAACTTTAGAGCACCAGTGCTTTAGATTGTGTAGCAGCAGTGACTTATAATGTTTGTGAAGATAGGTAGACACACACAAAAAATATATCTATTGTTGAGTGACATTTATCCCAGGAGTGTATAATTTCATATGCAGTGCAATACAGTTGTTTCTCTCTTCCACTATGTTTCCTGTTTATTCTCCAACTGTCCAAAAAAAAAAGAGAGCAATCTATAAAATATGCATGTTTAGTGCAACATTAACCGTGGTTTAGTCTTGTAAAAAAGGAGAGGGGAAGAGCATGGGCACATAATTTTAACGAGCTTTCCTTTGGGATGGGATTAGCTACCAAAATGGCCTCTTCTGACGTATGTGTTTGATTTTGCTCGCTGAGGCGTCCATGTTGCTCTCAAGGCGGAAATGATCGAGGCAGATTAGACTGCCCTTAACAATCAGCTTTAGCTGCTTCAGAGAAAACATATGGAAAAGACTGTGAGAAACTCTCAGCATGTTCACCCTTGATCTCAAAAGCCCTCCAATGAGGTTCATATATAACGTACCAATTCCCAGTTTGTTTTTTTCTTTGTGCTTTTGACTGTATTTGGTCTGCAATCCCCAATTTGACCATTTATTTGACAGCTGCGCCATACAGATAGCTATTGAGTGCTCATATTTGTCTGAATGAAAAGAAAACATGCAAACAAAGTTTATATAATCGGAATACATGGCCGTTTAGATGGAAACGTAACTGAACTGAGCTCAATAATAACACTACTGTCTTCTGTAGTAGCTTAATTGACTATATTGAACTAAATTGAATGAACCATGAGTTGACTCAAACTGCTTAGAGCCTGAACTCTTTTCCTGTTTCTTACAGTTTTTTCTTTACTTGACTTTCAGTTGAAAAAGTGTTTTGCAATTGCAATTGGTCCTAAATCCTATAGAAGAACTCGGCTGTTATTGAAGGACTAAGAGGTCACTTGGACACAACAATAAACCCGCAAGCTGGAAAAGCTGTTGCTCATTTTTAAAGTTAAGGGGGTGTTTATTAAAGACATAGCCTCAAAAACCGCCTGATTATGGGTCATAAATTGTGACGAAAAAAACCTGTTTACGCTGTAAGTGGACTTTGGGGAAAAAATAAAGTACCACTGATGGCTCAACAGTTAAAAGTCCCATTTGCATGACTGAAAAAAATCTGAAATTGAAATCAGCCGGGCTTAATTAATGACTCTGAATAAACGTTTTAGCTCTCAACAACTGTGCACGCATGGCTTTAGGTTCTGTTTCAGTAGTCTTTTACATAGCTAGACCTCACTGCACTAAGTTTGACTCTGAATGTGTGGTTATTTTTGTCAATCTCTCATCACATGTTTTTGATTTAGTTTTACAGCCTTTCAGCCACAAGCCACAAACTAGAAATAACACTCAGGCTGAATGACAGTCAAACACCATTGCCATTACTCTGATATGACATCACTTGCCATATGAATAAATAAAAGGTAATTTGAATCAGATATTATTAACTTTGACAGGCAATCAAATCATTCCAAATTATTTGAGGATGGAAATTACCTTTAAATAGGCACCCGTAGTACAGTGGGCACGAAAAGTCGAATATCTAAATCAAACACTGCAGCGAAAAGTGGGACATGTGTTGATTTAAAAAGGGGGACCTAAAAACTGAGAAAATGTACATGATCACTACCACTTTCCTGTTCCCATATGGCCTTTCGTTCTTTTTACTTTCCTTCATTTCTTTCATTTAATGTTTAAAAAGTAAGCAAACAAGAAATGTATCACGTTCATTTAAACATTTACTTTGGAAAACACAAGATGTGGAAAAAAGTATTGCATAGTCTCAAAATTCACCTAAATCTAGTGATTTCTAGTGATTTATAAAATCCTAAAAAGCATATTTGTCAGACCTATTTTGGTTTTACTGATTTGTGGCAAAGGCAAAAAATGACATTCCCAACCAGTGCTAGACATGTATAACTACTAAAAATACAATATGTCTTGCAGGGAAATAAATAAATGAATCAATATTTTGGTTAATCTGATCCAAGAGGTCAGGCGCACTTTAAACACAACTCCAAAATAATCCATCAGTCCCAGGATAGCTTTCCCATTCCGTAATCTCCATACGTTAACCAATGATTTTCATCATTTTTCCCTTTTGTTATTTTAAGTCAATACCCACTCCACTTCGTTGATTCATCAAAACAAACAACTGGAATTCCAATACAGTTGAGTCTAGATGAATAATTTCACACAAATGATTCAAAAATGAAATATTTTGTGTAAAGTGCCAAGCTAAGAGCTGTTTATGCGTTTTAATGGTGGTTGGCACAAGATACCCTGCATGAGCCAAAGTGTGGGTTTGTTTTCTGCTGATATGGTTACATATGACATTGTAATGCACTTCTTATTGTTTGGTGGATGCACTGTGCAGTATAATGTTAACACTATACTCCTCTCTGATTACAACATAAAAAATGAAATGAAAACTGTGTCAGCCGAGTCTGGGTGACAATAAAATAGCCTGAAGCTGCATTACGATATTTCTGCATTGAAATAACATCTTGTTTCTGACTGTACATTGTAAAATGTTCTGTACTATACAGTTAACTTGCATTTTTAGTAATAATATTCTTAAAAGTCTTCAGATTTTACAGGAAAACTACATGCTGTTCTACTTTAGACTTCAAAACAGCACATTACAATGTTGCATAAAGCGACTCAGTTTACATAAAGTGTCAGTTAAAATAAAACCTCTCATCACAGCAAAGCTTAGCATCAACACATTTAAAATATGTCATTCCCCTTTAATGAAGTAACTGAAAGTCAGATCATCAGTGGCATAAACTTCCCAGTCTATCCAGCGTGTTGCCAAAATCATGTTTTTATATGCCATGGTTTTGACAAGCAGGGAGTCTTGTATTGCCACGACTTTTTTTTTAATATACACTGCAGCTTGTGGTCAAATTTGTCACTTATTGTGTATTGTATAGTGCGTGGAGGTCCAGCTTGTTTCAATTAGCTATTGCAGGAGGGCTGTTTTTGATTAAATCCTGGCAAAGCCAAGGTGATTCCTTTCTTAATGAAAAGCCCAAGGGAGGCCAAATGCAAAAGCCTGGTTATCAAAGAATAATAGCCCGTCTTGAAAAGGTCTCTTGCTCTCATCACACTTCCCAAGGAGTTTCCCTCCATGTGGCCCATATAACAAATGTGCCAAGTCTGTGCATGTCAGATGGATGAAGGGGTTGCTTGGGGTTCAAATGAGGCTGCGCTCTCTGTTTACCTCAGTGAGGTTACATAGTTACCAAATACTGGACCGCTTTTCTAGACTGCATCATCCAAGGAGTTTTGTTGATTAGGTTTTTTTTTTCTGACTCAAGATTTATGGATCACCTCTGTCCCCGTGTAGATAAACATGCATGGAAGAGGAAAGCCTTAATACTGACTGTTTCTAACATTACCTTTTATCAGCGATATGTAGTTTTATTAAGGGATACAAAGATTGTTCACCATTTATCTGGTCTTTGTCTGCGTGCCTTTGGTCTGAAAGCTATATAAGGATAAAGATAGGCCTAGATTACCTCTAGGTCTTAAAAACAGGGTGATACAGCAAACCCGATTTGTTTTTCTTCATGCCGTGCAATGAAAGCAGGATGCATAGATGGCTCGCGTGCAGTCAGTGAGACCTCACCCTGCAGATGAGGGGGAAAACAATGAGCTGATCAGAAACAGGATGGTGCCGTGTGCCAGTGCCAGGCCCACGAGGGACCCTTGCCTGCTCGACCGGTATAACAGACCTCCAGTCAGAGAGGTCAGAAAGATGCAGTCCTGACACATCACAGGAAACCAGAGAGGGGCAGACAGGAACTAAAACAGCTATAATAAGAGGGAGATATTTATGAATAGATGAATCAGCAGTAAAAGAGGGGAAAAGAATACAGGAATGATATCTCCGTTAAGGCAATTTCGATTGTACCCATCATCGCACATGCTTGATGTTTTGGATTTATTATTTCCTAATCTTATTTTTTACTGGTTCTTCACACCTCTTGTCCAATAAATCTTCACAATTCATTCACACATCGTTAGTTGCGATTACTAGTGTTATTATTGTCTCTGAGACCGCAAAGCATGTACAAACAAATGCCGAATTGTATGAGATTCCACAGATTTTTGGTGTATGTCTTTCCTTTTATAATTAAAGAGCTCCTCGCAATTCATAACAAACACGTTTTAAAGCATTCGCATGCAAATAGCATGAACCCTTTACCCATAATTAAATTCCATTTGTTGTCCACATCCTCCACTAAAAGCTGGCTCTTTTAAAAATGATCCAAAATAGAGAACACAAACACTAAAAGGGCTCTCTTCTCTCAGAGAGGGAAACAAGAGGATGTGCAGGTTCATTCATACAAAAAGAAAAAGTTTTTTAAAAGTTGACCTTAAAATTTCACACATGGTGCAAGAGACCGAAGAAGCGGGAAAAAATGACAAGATGTGGAATTTTTGTCTGTAATGGAACACTTTTAAAAAAGTTACTGCTGTCAAACGTTTTTGCAAATGTGAGCTAGTTAAACGTGCTGTGGTAGAACATGATTTTGTGAGACACATGGCAGTGGAATATAAAAAAGTCATAGGAATGTGTTTTCTTTTTGTATTATTTTAAATTGGAAGTGATTTCACATGTGGCCAAGTATAGTGTTCTATGCCCACCTGTTCCTGGATCAACATTACAATTAACCAATCAGGTCTGAAGAACCAGTTCATACCAATCAGTGTTTGGTTCTTCTTGTCAGTTTTGTTCCTCTACCTGTAGGAACACGTCTGACTCAGTAAAACCAGGACATTTTCAGAATGGTGTGTTATACATGAGATGCTTCAAAAGATGCGAGATGCAAGTGCAATAGTCCAACGTAAATGCAGAAACACATTCTGAGTGAACAGCCACTTTAAACACTCTGACACCTCTCAATTTTATTTCAGCTTTTCACACATGGATGCTGCTTTTAAAAGAAGTTCCATTTCCTTTCCCTAAAAAATGGGTTCTCATGTGCAGGCAGTTTGAGGCAAAAAGTATGTGATTTCCAAAATTGGTGTGCACACAACAGATTGTTTTGTGGATAAAATAAAAAGCTGACAGGGATTGGGTGGGTAATATTTATAAAGTCATGGATGGCTAAAATTACTTTTGTTTAGTACGACGAGGCCATGAGAAGGTCATTAACTGGAAAGATTGTTAGAAACATCAAAAAGGAAATCTAGTAGTTGTTCTTGGACTCATTTAAGACAGTGGAGATATTTCAGTGTCAGGCACTAAGCAGAAAAACACCTTCAATCATGTTATTTTAAGCATGAAAACAGCAGTGGGTAAGAGTAACATGTTCATTTGTCGAGTTTTCTGAGAACAATGTGAACTTGGCTGAAAAACAAATGTTGTATAAACATCTGAGTTTTAAGTGAGATTGTTTTTCATGAAATGCTTAACACATGCAATCATTCTCATGCTTTTATATCTATTTTAATGTTATATCAACACACAGAATAACATCAGTTTAACCGAAACACATTTTAGGTTTTTATCCAGTTCACAAAGAGGCTCTAAACTCCCCTGAGGTTTTGAATGCAATCAAATCAATAAAACCAAGCAAAAAGGCCTTTAACCTGATTGTAAACATGGTCTAACTCGGCATAGATGCTCAACAGCTGGACTTCCTAATACAGTTATGGTAAACAGTGGGCTTGCATCCATGGGAAAATCCTTTGGCCTGTTATGTTGCAAGCTTTTATTTAGGCTGAGAAGAAGCCAGTGGTCATGCTCTGGACAACAGCTGCATTGCAGTGGTAACCCTGTTGTCTTGTCCCTCCAACCAAAACTGGACAAAGAAGTGCTGTTCGACTACAACACAAACTTAATGTGCTAAAAAGTCCCATGGTCACATTCTTCTCAAGTACAGCCAACTGCAATGAGTGGTCTTGTTACCCTCTCCAAAAACCGACATTGTTATCTCACTTTTGTTGGACTTGTACAGAACCGCGTTTTGGACTAGGTTAAAAAGCCATAGCGGGAGGTTTAGTGACGGATGAATTCACCATGACCTATTGAGTTATAAGCCACTGTACTCAGCGTGACTGTTTAAGGATTTATCACTCTCAGCTTCTCTAGAGAGTCTTTTAGTGTAGCGTGTAGTAACAGTACGTACTGAGTGTAGTTCTGCAGTATGAGGGTCATTAGGAACATAAGTTAGTAATCATCATCCATCAAGTTATGTGAGACAAGTGTTCATCTAAATTAGCAACATAAAAATAGGGAACCTTCAGTTTTCGAGAGTAACGTGACTGAAGGGAATTAAACGGGATGAAGTAAGCCAGGCAGCCTGTTTGATCTGTGCAGTCAACTCACCTCATGCTGGTATTTCCTACATGCAGGAATCGTGATATAGTTTTCTGGAACAATATACAACAAAATTTACTGGCTTTCTCGTTCATTTTTCGTCTCGACCAGTATTGCCAAAGCACTAATGTTTGTCATGGATAAACATCTACACTGCAAATTTTATTTTCCATTCGATTTCAAGTACAAATATCTGAACAAAACAGTTATTTTCCTTCTCAGAGAAATGTATCTTGATTTAAGCAATGTTAGATATTTGTACAGGAAAACAAGACAAAATGAAGTAATAATTTTGGTTAACCTTTGGTAGCACTTATGGTAACACATTTACATATTAATGCATTCTACATGAATGCTTTTAATAAGTAGCAAATGAGGAATTTATTGAGGGAAAAGTCATAGTTAATTGTAAATAAGTGTTCCCTATTCTAAAGGTGCCCTTGTTACAGGGTAATTACACATTTAAGTGCTGAGTAATATTAATTAACTACATATGCTTACTCTATGGTTAGGGTTTGGTTTAGGTTAACTTGCATGTAATTATGGATAATTTATTTTTATTAGAATTGTAAGTACATAGGGGACCAATTTTAGTATTAAGTACTAACTATGCCTCAATAAACTCTTCAAATGCTGCTTATTGATAGTTAGTAAGATAGTTGTTACGTTTAGGGATGAAGTAGGGTTAAGGGAACTAAAATATGGTCATGCAGAATCATCATTAAAATGTGCTTTATACAGTACGTACTAATAAACAGCCAATATGCTAAAAATACACATGAACAAGCAACTAGCTACAAGTGAGAATTGGTCCCTAATCTAAAGCGATACCATTTTTTGTTGTGTTTTCATCTTTCAGCCTTTATCAATACCCTGAATGCCAATTTGCATACTATATGTGTCATGATCAGCTGGAGTTGCCAGCTCAGGCCTCTGGAGGGCACTGCAGCGCCCAGCTAACTCTGTCGCTGCGTCCAAAATCGCATACTGCTTAAGTAGGTACTACATTTAAAACCGAACGTACTACCCAACCATTAAAACAGTACGTTCTATATAGTATGAATGGGGGTAGTATGAATGGAATTCGGACGTACTA
>JAUMHQ010000296.1:2972574-2992513 GCA_032361165.1 Enteromius paludinosus | reverse complement strand
CTACTTTCTTTACCCAATTCAATAAATATTGTTCAAACTTACCTGCACGTTTCCTCATCCTTACCCTGAGCGTTACAAGTATTGAGGCTCAATTGTAACATTGTAACTTTGTAAAAAAAAGTTTAACTTAGATTTTACATGTCGACTAATTCATTGAAGTATTACTTTAATAGGTTAGGAATAGTGGAATATGTTGAAGTACTTGCAGAGCTACATACAGTCCGTAGAATATCTTTTGGGGGACCATTTGCAGAGTTACTAGTTAGTAACTGGACTATCAAAATAAAGTGGTACCATATTCTTACAAAACAGTGTGACATTAATATGGGGTAAAAACAATGAGGATCACTACATTGATAGCCTTTTGTCTCTTAAGGTGTTCCAGACGGTAAAGTATTATGTAAAGAGAATGCACAAGGAATAGTGAGCACATGTGGTGAGCCTGTGAGACCCTGATGAGTGCTATCCTCCTCCATCACACAGACGCTTTGTGTCACTGGCTCTCAGCAGTGGCCAATCTGCCTGTAATTACTCTTCTCTGCTGCAGGGCTCTCTTCCTGTTTCACCATGGCTAAACTGATTAGTAATCTAAGAGCTAAGTTTGATTGGTGGAGCTAATTGAAAAGAAATGATCACGTGCCATTATTGAGCACAACAGCTGTATAGAGAGTTTCCACTGGGGGCTTAGCTCTAAAAGACAGTGCAGCTTCCATTGTGTGACTCGTAGGTAATGCCTCAAGAAAAGTAACACCGTTGTGCCCTTATGTTATTTAAGAGATGGCGGCTCCTGGCTGTTTGCGAACATTATAGAATTACTCCACTTGATCTCAGCAGAGCAGCCGCATTACAAATAAAACTATTCTATGAGTGAGCCATTCTCCTTGCTGCTTTATGCGTGAAGAGCAAGAATAATTCACTCTCCATATATCTACTCTTTCCAAGGTTGATTTATTCTGTTAGCTGCTCAAGGAAATGAATAGCGACAGGAAATCATACTGTCATTCCTTAATCTATATGTTTTGGCTGAGCTTTACCTGATATTATGTCTTTATAATAGCTCACTGTAATTCTGTGCCTCATGCAGCATTCCATCTATAAGATGTTATTATTTCTTAATATGTAGTTTCTTAATAACACTTAATAACACTTGGTATGGTACACTATGGTATAGCCTGCAGTGTTTTATAGTGTTTATGCTGTTGCTTGGTGACTGCATGCCAAAAGTTAAACAGACTGAAAAATAAGAAATGCCTAATTCAGAATGACCTTGACCAACACCTTCATATTTGATAAACGCATATTTTTGATAGCCTGGAATGAGGATACAGAGAGGAAAGCCTGCCCATGAGTAAAATGCTAAACGGTTTTTAATATTTTAAACTGTAAAAACATTTAATTTTAGAATTAGCTTTTTTTGCAATCTTTAAACTTTAGCATTTTTACTTAATTTGAACAATCCCCTGCTCGTCTTATTTTTGAACTTTATGTTCTCATCTACAGCAGTGGTGGGCAACTTTGGTCCTGCAGGGCCGGTGTCCTGCAGAGCTTAGCTCCAACCTTAATCAAACAATTCTGAAGAAGCTAATACATGTCTTCAAGATCACTAGAAAGTTACAGGCAGGTGTGTTTGATAAGGGTTGGAGCTGAACTCTGCAGGACACTGGCCCTCCAGGACCGAAGTCGCCCACCCCTGATCTACAGTATGACCCATAAACAGTCTATATGAATATATCAGTGGCACACATTGACACTTTTAACCACAACATTCTTATGAATAAACTAGACAATTATGTTGGCATTAGTGGAATTATATTGTCACAGTTCAAATCATATTATCTCACTGACATCATAGCAGTGAATGAAGAGGTATCATATTGATCACAAGTATGGAATACCACAAGGCTCAGTAATAGGACCGTTGCAACATGGTGTTGGCTTTCACTGTTATGCGGATGCTACTCAGCCCTATATTTCTTTTCAGCCTGACAAAACAAATTTAAAAAAACGAAAAAGGATGGAACCTAAGTGGTTAGTAACCTAGGTGTGCATTCTGATAGCTAACTTTCTTTTGAAATCCATGTTTTTTATTATGAGTGCTATAATTTAATCTGAGAAGGTAACTTTTAATCTTGTAGGAAATTGCATATTCCATCCAAGGCCCAGAGTAGTTAATATCATAATTTTTTCTTTAGTGGTCAGTTTTTAAATATAAGGCAGTAGCTTCCCTAAACAATAATGCATTGTTGCCCCTGAGCTCTAAATTTTTAGAGCCATCACAGAACAGCTAAATTATGTGCTTAAAGGAAGTCGGTACATCACTCTGTTTTTCTTGTACTAAATCACACTGAATCACACATTGAAAAACAGAAATTAACCCATGACATTTCCATTTCCAAACATGTTTTGTACAACACCATTTAACCTTTTTGCAGAAAAAGAGGTTGAAGTTGAACACAAAATTGACTAATGGTGGGTCTTAACAAGAAAATATCATTGTACATTATTCACAGTCAATGGTTATGTATCTTTTTGTGCAAAAACTGATCACTGGTGTGAGGTTGAAAAGACAATAGAAGGACAAATTCTGGATTTTCTCAGAAATATAAAATAATATTGTGTAACACTTTATTTTAAGGGTCCAGAATAATGTGTTAGTTAAGCATTAATTAATGGTTAATTTATTCACAATTAAGCATTAGTTTAGCAAAATCGGGCTCTGAAAATGTTTGGTTAATCATTAATTACTAGTGTGTTTTTGCTCAACTAATGCTTAATTGTAAACAAATTAACCATTAATTAATGCTTAACAAATGCATTATTCTGAACCCCTATTCTGAAGTGTTACCTAATATTTTATAATAAAAAAATATTTTAGAGTAAAATATATTAGGAAAATAACAGCAAGTCTAATATAAAACAATATATATGTGTGTGTGTGTGTGTGTGTGTGTGTGTTACTAACTCCCCGCTTTTTAACAAAAAATGTCATCATGCTTCAAACATTATAAGTTTTCACTGATTCAAAACTGCATGAGGCAATGAACAAATTCTTTATAAGTCACAGGCTAAATACACTCCTCAAGATGAATGAAGTGGCATAATCTGACAAAATTAAATACTGGGCAGTTCACTTTCACTGTATAACAGAAACACTTACCTCACAGACGTCACAGCTAATCAGTGTTAGTTTATCCATATAGCCTGTAGGATTAACAACTGCATGACCATTTTGTGTAACAGTAATCTACAAATTACAGTGGCAGAAAGCTTCATTATGATGAATTACACTCAGGCATGCACGTTTGTTTTAAAATATGTTGTTGTCTAAGTCTATTAATTCAGTACACTGAAGAAATTACTGAAGCTGTAAATATTACTGGAGCACATTTTGCAGGAAAACACTATTTCAGTAAAAAAAAATTAATTTAGCGCATTACTTGCCATTTATTTGTAGACTTTGTATTAAAAAAAAAGGGAAAAGGGAAAACTGTTTCATAACTAATTTTATGCTTTTTTTCCCCCTTCAGACTCGAGACCAAGGAGGCAGAACATATGAATAGCAAAAAGACAAAATAGAACTTTAAGCAATTCAACAGAGACAGAGGGGGGGGGAAAGCATTCTTTTAAATTTAAATTAATATTGTAGTTGCAGATAGTTACTATATATTTTAGCTAACTTTGTATTAACTTGAATAAATCATTTTTGAATAACACAGCCTCTATTACCAGATATTGGCTTTGTTCTTAATGGTCTTAGCTCACTAAATATTAATCATCTCTATTCTTTCATTTTTGCCTTTCTTCTCTCTGGCATCTGGATGCTCCACTTCCTCTCTCATTAATGTTCACCACTCCCTCCCTTGCTATTGTATTTGCTCAGTATTAAAGAGCTGTGCGGGTTGGCCAACTGTTTGTGAGTCATCTCAGTAGAAAAAGGGCAGGAAGACAATCTTACACAACCATCACTTCCCATTTAAACATGAGGTCTCTGTGCTTAGACTCCAGCTGACACGTTTTCCATTATGCCCCTGTGCAAGATGATGGGTTGTCAGATTGGCCCTATCCTGATATGTGCGGTGGCTTTGTCCCTGGTAGCTTTGTCTAAACGAGTGCAGTCAAAAACGAAAGGATCTCTGAATATTTGTGGATTTTGTTACAACATGTTATGGATTACTTTAGAAGGCAAATATCTATCTCTCTCTGTATTGGGAGTTGCATATATCTCAAAACTATTGAACAGAGTAAATAAATGCATAACAGTTTATTGTTGTAGAGTAAATCATACATATCTAATCTCAAAAAATAACACTGAAAATTTCATTTGGGGATTTTGACTGCAAACCGAGATTATAGATTAGAGAGATATTAGTAGATATTAAATATGTAAGAATAATGTGACATAAGAACTTTTGATCAGTTTTCCCCCAACTAATGCATTTTGAGTTAATTCAATTAATTCAATTAGGAATTGTATGGCTCAACACAACATATAACACTAATCCATTCTAACTAATGTTATAATGTGCTCTGCCCACTAACATTGAAATGAGTATTTATAGAGAAAAGATGTTTTTCAAGAAAATGTTGAAGAGTAATATGGCATGTGAGAGAGAGTGAAGGTTTTAGCAGTACATTAGCGCAGCGTCTCTGTCTTCCTGTGGACCTCACAAGCTCTCATGGTTTAATTCATGGAGCAGAGCAAAAGAAATGAGCAAAGACATTGAAGTATAAAAGCTTGTCATTTTAATATGTTTTACAGCCATCCATTGTCCCAAAATCAGCACTCTAAGTGTTTCAAGGGTTGTAGAACCCATTTACCTACCGAGTAACACCTGCCTCGTGGTAGAAAATGCATCATAGCATGGCAAATTGACGACATTTTGATGACTAAATCAATAAAATTGTAAACTTTTCACCGGTAGGTGAAAAAAAACAGATCTGTCAGATGGAATAGTAGTTTAGTGTGAGTACAACCACAGGTCCAATAGTTTTGTCACATGTTCAGTCAAAGCAAATGGCTTTAAATTCAAAGCTACATCTGGCTTTATGATACTATGTAAGGTGTTAAAATTGAAATCTCACCATCAAACCATATTTAATGATTAATACTTGACCTTTGAGATATTAATGATTGTCAAGCCTAATCAATAAATCATTTTAAACAAATTGATCTCTTATAAAGAGTTGATAATGGACATTTACAGTGATTTAATTAGACCTGTACACTTTGCATGTATCTAGATATAGCACATGCACTCCAGTAGGCTCAACGACCCATAACCTCTGATTGACTGCTTTCAACCACTGTATTGCCCAATGTACATCAAAATACTTATGTACAGACAAAAAAAGATGAGAGGACGGGTATGAATTCATACCGGTCCTCTCGATTCTGGCTTTGCACAAATTTCAACAGGACAGGACTGTTTTTCGACACTTACCCGAACAAGTACACAGATTTTTGAAACCCTCAAATGACCTGTCAGCTTCCCCTTTGAGGACACAATCCCTGTGTGATTGCTCTGTACAGTCTGTAAAAAAATGTAAAAGGCTTTTTCCGGAACATTGTTCTTTTCCCAATTCCTCAAGGGGTGCAAAGAAAACTGCCTTATTCCTCCCTCATGGTAAGTCTGTTGTCAAGAACACCTATTCACGTAATGCACACACAATGGCGATTAGTCTTTTAAATCATCTTCATACTGATCTTGTGAGATCCCTCGTTCGGGCTGCTTTCTCCATCTACTTTTCGTGGCACATACTCAATCTCGATGTTTGGCTTGGCATTGCCTTTCCCTCGGCTCCAGAGGAATAAGAGCACCAGACAGAACAGCACCACTCCCAGGAAAGAGATAAACCCCATGGTGGTAGCAATAATTAGAGTCTTCATATCAAAGGGAAAGGGATCCGTCGCACCAGTTCCATTGGCACCGTTATCATTGGGCTGGTTCGAGATGAAAGCAAAGGTCTTATTGGGCTGATGGGGCCAATTGGGAGAGTAGCTATGAACATGTAGGTGAGCCAAACGGGTGTCGTTTCCTCCTGCATTGACGGCAATGCAGGTGTATGTGCCATTGTCTTGTATCTGGGCATATCTAACATCAAGGGTGCCGTCCGGAGACACCGACAGCCGGCCAATGCTTTTAGTAGTGATGAATTGCTTTTTTGGAGACTGCCACATAATCATGGGAGCAGGGTCTCCATCTGCTTGGCAAGGGAATTGGACTGTGGTCCCCTCATCCACAAATCTATGAATGGCTTTGTGATCCCGGATCTTGGATTTCTGACAGGTGAAATAATTAGATGGTAGAACATCCGGGAAGTCTTTGAATTCTTTACCCTGCAAAAACTCTGGTGATTCACAAGATGGCTGCTGGCGGTTGAAGTTAAGTCGCCATCGACGGCGAAAGACCCAGAGGAGACGACAGTCGCATGCCAGGGGGTTGTCGTGAAGAGCCAGTGTCTCCAGGTTGCCTACCGAGTGGAAGGCAGACTCTTCTAAAGTGCTTAGACTATTGCTGGATACATTGAGAACCCGAAGGTAGTTGAGTCCTCTGAAGGAATAAGGCTCAATGCTGACTAGGCGGCCCCCAACCAAGTGAAATGCCTGGAGCCTCAGCAAATTGTGCATTTTGTTACCCTCCACCACCTCGATCGGATTGAAGGACAGGTTGAAATAGCGGAGGTACACCAGGTGCTGAATGGCCTCGTAAGGGACGGCAGTGAGATTGCAGTTTGTGATGCTCAAGGTTGTGATGTTAAGTCCATGGAGGGACTTTGTGGTCAAGGATTCTAAAAGAGGCCAGTTTGCTATCTCTAAGACTTTTAGTCGATAGAGCCTCCTGAAGGAAAAGTCTCGAATGATGTTGACGTTGAGATGCCGAAGCCTGAGGGTTAGCAGGTTGTGAAGGTGACTGAAGGCCTCTGTTGGCACAGAGGTCAGGTTGCATCTTTCCATAGTGAGCTGCTCTAGGCTGCTGAGGCCATGAAAGGCCCTGTGAGAGATGAACACCAGGTCGTTGTCCCCCACCTCCAGTTCTTTCAGGTTGTAGAGATCTTGAAACATGTAGTCCAACAAAATGACAATTTTATTCTCACTAATATCTAATCGTGTGAGGTTACTGAGTCCAGTGAAAACTCCCAGCTGAATCAACTTCAGCTTGTTGTTGCGTAGCCCCAGTATTCGCAAGCCAAGGAGGTTGCTAAAGGCCCCTGGTTCAATGACTGAAATTATGTTCTCATTGAGTTGTAGCTCCTCCAGGTGTTGATAGTTGAGGAATTCCTCCGGGTTAATGGCTTTCAGGCGGTTCTTGCTGAGATCTAACAGCCGCGTGTCAGTGGGAATTCCCTCGGGGAGGGCCATCAGCTTCCGCCGATGGCACACGACCGAACGCTCTTGGGCACTGCACTCACAGCGAGAGGGGCAGCCAGTGGCAGAGCCGGACAGCACGGTACCCAGCATCAGGATGAGAATGGGCTGCCAGCATGCCACCAGGTAGCTGTGCCCACTTGCCTCTCTGGCCACCATTTTGATGGTAACCTGCTGAGAAAAAGGATAGAGAGAGAGATTCATTCCAAGGCAGGAGAAAGGCAAAAGAACTGAGAGACAATCATATTGCTCCTGTTCTTAAAATAGCAAGAGATGGTCTTGGAGAAAATGCTGACGCTTGAAAAATGTAACAGACTACTGCACTGGAACATGCTGCGTAAAGGCAACTCAGAGCTTTGATTAATGATATAACAGAGACATTAAAAAGTAAAAGACTGTATGAGAAAAAGAAAACAACCATAAACAATACTGGCCATGAAGAATAGCCAAGTTATAAGTCAGTCCTATAGGGGAGATATAGAAGTATTCTCTCAGTTTTTATATTTTCTTTTCAAACTATAAAAATATATCTTGGATGTTTGACTTATAACAAAGACTATGTATTTTCAATAGTGGATTGAACCAGATAAGAAATTATTTAAACATGCAAAAACTTTATCTAAACTACATAAATAACATGTGATGTATATGGTATCCTACTGCAAAAAACAAACTGAGAGCCAGGGACATATGAATCAGGTGCATGTCCCTACAATGACTTGAAGAAAGAAAAATCATTTACAAACCCTAACCCTTTTATATTATAAAATTATATTTTTTTATTATTATTAAAATTAATTGATCATAATATCTGGCAACATTTAGAATAGAAAAATTAAGCATTTAATGGGTTGAATCCAAATCAACTTTGACACTATTTTACTGTGCATAAGCCCCGAACCTTCGAACTTTGCCTCCTAAATTGATCGAGCAAGCTCAATTTCAATCTCACAGCCACTTTCAGCTGTGTGCTTTGATGGAGATCTTGGTTAAGGGTTTGTGAAAAGACTTGTGTAAAACTGACATGAAGGAACACACAAGACACACACAGGACTTGCCAAAATGTCACACGAGTTACATTCCATGAGACACAGGGTTGCTAATTGGACTAGTCAAATACAAATCATGGTAAGTAAACAGGCCAGCTTTAATAATTGATTAGGTAAACTTTAAGTAGCTCCCATTTGTAAAGCAACTGAAAGTGAGCCAGAATTAAATACTTCTTGCATCAGTGAATTCAAATACATTTATCCAAAAACACAGAGGATGCATTATGATATTATGTAGGTTCAAGTGTACTGTGTATATTTTAACACAGCTTGTATTCACACATTCACAGAATCATATCTCAAGGGTAGCTATTATTTTTTTGACTATATTTTATTTAAAAATATCATTTCCTCCAAACTCACAACCTACAAGACACAGAAAGAGTGTTCTCTTAGAGAAAGCAACAGCACAACTCAAAGCATTGGGAAGCTACGGGGTCTTTTGAAGTCTGGTACAAATAAGACATACAAAAATCCATAGGCTATAGGCTCATATGCATATTTTTGAACCTCAGTTATATTAGCTGACAGTAAATGAGTTTTTTATTTTCAAAATCATGGGAGAACTATGATCTCTATTCTAAAAAGAAATAATCCAGAGTCGTAGTTTAAATTATAATGCATTATAATGTTCTGTTCATCCTGCAAACCACACCCCTCCAGCCCCAATTTCCACAACCATAAATACCCCCACCATCAAATCCTGGGCTCCCCTTTCTTTTGGTCGGTTCTGCGATCCATGACCCAGACTATTTTCATTGAATAAAACTGCAAAGATAGGTGAAAGAAAAGGCCTACATGCAGCCATCTGTTTAATGCATAGATTTGCAGATTCCATTTACGAGTGTCTTCAGGTGCGTCAAAAAAATATTGTTATAATATATAACAAAAGAACATATTCGTTTGAGTTCCGGCGTGAAATAAGGTGAGTAGTTTCGGCGATAACAATTTCATATTAGTGCTCCTCAGCTAGATCAAAAGGGCCGTTATTGTCAAGGGTGCTTATCCCTCGTTTATCTATCGAGTGTGATCTGCATACAGTCGGGGAGCAGAGCGATCAGGGTACTGTGAGAGAATTACTACATCGATTAAACGACTCGTGTGGCATGAGGAGGTGTGAGGGTGAAGGTCATGACGTAAACAGAGCTGCCAAGAACGGGATGTTTTAATCACGCTGAATCTATCACGATCTTCCCCGGCTGAGCAGGCATCAAGCCTCCGGAGGCATAGCAGGGTTGTTTAAACTGTTATTATGTGTGACATCTCCTGAGATGCAAATTTCTGTTCAATATGCATATCTCCCAAATATCTGCCAAACAACCACCTCTGCCCTTTAACTATAATTGGGAGAATTTGTTTGAGGAGAAAACAGGTCAAAGGTGTTGGCTCATTAAAATTATTGACAAATTTGCTTGGTGGTTTTGAACAAGCAAACAAAAGCAGATGGAAATCACTTTAAAATTACAGTAGGTCTGCATGGTGTGATCACAGTTTCCCTAATTAAACATGGCCGTTGCTTCCAATATCAAAAAATCGTATTTTGTTCACTGTTGTGGTGTCGCATAGTACTCCCACAGGAAGAAAATAGCTCGGCTCATGGGCAGAAATATGTACCTGTTTTACCACTTATTAAAAAAACGAACTGTAAACATTTATGCTGTTATTTCTTGGCCTGCAACTTGCAAATGCTTGCCAATGGGCAAAGTGAAAATTATGATAGTTTAAATAAAAAAGGAAAAGCCAAAAAGCCTAATTATCATTTAGCACAAATGCTTTGGCTGATTTTTTTTCTTCTTCCAGAACCAAATGATGGATTGCATACACACACACACACACACACACTTCAGTCTTTGTTCCTAACCATTGTAACCTTTGTTTTAGCCCAAATGCTAAAGTATGCAAATGCTTTAAAACTAATTTGGCCTCGGTGGTCAACTGATGGCAATTGAAAAGCCACTACACAAAGTGTTGGATTTATTATCCAATTAAAAGATTAAATCATCGCTCAGGAAGCCCCCATTCTGTAAACATACAAATCAAAGTCTGTCAGGCGACTATGAATAATGTATGAAGAAGGAAAAAACTGCTTCTCTCTGTTGCATAGCCAGAATATTGCATTGACGGAGTAATTCTCGATAGAGTGAACTCACTCACATGGTCAATAGCTCATCTTATTAGTCAACACCCCCACATGAATTTCCATGCAGAGAATTGTGTCTTTAAAGGCATATCTACCTCAGGGCACTTTAGTGTAACCAGCCGTTCCTGGCATGCAATATATTCCGACAGAAATGTGCTCCTTTAGCCTGATTGATTTGAAGAAATATACAGTAGTCAATGAGAGCAACTCTGCATATGGCACTTGTATTTGATTCTTCAAATCGAGCCAGTTTTGCAACAAGCAAGCGCGTCGTTATTAAAAGCCCATCTCTATTGTCATAAATTTACAGCTCCTTCAAAAAGCGAGTTAAATGTGCAGTTGTTTACATCGAAAGCGTGATATGTTGAGTATGCATCAACATTCCCCTTTTAGAACGGCACTAAGCATTCTCTTTGTTTAATAATTACTACCCAACATTCAGTCACACGACAGGCTGCGTGCCGTCTAAAGCGAGTTGCTCTCCCAAGATCTTTGCGGTGGAAATTACATTTTCTCCTCTGTTCTTTTCCCTCAGTAACACGGGAAGGTCATACCCATTCAACCCTACCAGCTAGCTCGAAGGGAAGAAATAAAGTGTCAACCACAAGTTTATTTTAACATAGTGCTCCTCTGAGAGCGGGACCCTCAAATGCAATGCCCTATTTTGCCATATTGCAACATCCACTGTAACTCAAGCTCAACATGGTATGGGTTCGCAGAGGAAAAATTCCGAAGAATGTTGATCAGTCGGGTTCAAACAGGCAAAGAAATATGAGCAAGTTAATTGGCAAGTCGATATCCGGTTCATACTCAAAGGGTCTGCAAACTCGCTTTTCAATTATCTGTTGTCAGCAGGTGGGAGGAATTAGCCAGGCTTCTTTTTCACAAGGTTTCTGCCGGCTGATGCCTCCTTCCTCTCTTAATGGAGGACTAGATCTCTTTTAGATTACTGCACCTTCCCAACACTCATGAAGTTAATAAGTGTTGCGCTTCAAAGATTTGTCCTCTTCTTCGCTATTTGTTACTTTCAGGGCTATCTGTCAAGCTAGAGGGCAAAATCAATTCTGCCTCCAACGTTGGAAAACCGAGCTATTTATCTGTTTAAGCTAGAGACCCTCACGGAGAAATGAATGTTTAAGGTTGAAGCTCTTAACAAATATGAGGATTTACCTTTGTCAACACAAAAACAATTGTTTTTCACGGATGTTTTGTTTCGAGGCAAATTACACAGACGAAAAAAAAACCGCCCCTCACGGTGGTATCGAGATTCATCGTCATCTGAAACCACAGAGGACGGCTATCAGTTGAATTGATTTTATATTTTCATGTTACACCGCTCATGTGTTTGAGTGCTCACTGGATGATATTCTGTCTCTCCCACTCATGTACAAATGTAATTCAACCCAAAGGTCCATCTTCCTGCTCTCTCTCCCACTCCATCCCCTCCGTTTCATCCTGGCTGTAACCTTGAGAAAAAATATCACGTAGGACCATCTACGCAGTCTCCTTATTTTCTCTCCCTGTTCACCGGCGTACTCCTGACCTTGCCAGTGAGCCTTGACCAAACAAGACAAATAAATAAAGTTTGGGAGTAACCCACTTGCACGGTCCTGCTTATTTGGGTTTTATAGGCTCAAAAAAGGGTTTCAATTGACAAAAGATATATTAAATTGTACTTTGGTCATAATAAAACAACACTTTCAATACACAGCAGTGTTTAACTGTAGAGAACATGTTTCTCTTTCTATATTTGTGCTTATACATTTAAATACATTTATACATTTATTGGGTTTACTGTGCTTTCCAGCTGGAACTGTGCACATTAAACACGCTCCTGCTGTGCCAAATAAGTGTTTCAGTCAGGGATTTAACTTGTAGTTTAGATAAAACAGTCATGAAACAACATGTTTACATAGTAATTAATAACTTGTTTTGATCTCCAGATAGTTATACTTTGGGGGAGAAAACCCATTTATAGTAAACAGCAGGGCCTTTGTGCTTTTTATTAACAATATTATATCAAAGAAAGAATAATTTGTTGATGGTGGGGTGATTAATCATTGTGTAATTTTTAGAATAAAAAGTGTTATTTATTGCACCATAGTAAGTGAAAAAAAGATTAAATAGTGTTACTCAGTCTTGGTGCACTGAAAAACCTTTTCTGGGCTTGAGAAACTTTTATTCCAGTTAAATGATGAATTATTCATAAATCAGAACATTTTGTTTATAATAATTCAAATGTGTTGTCAAGGGAAAAAAACAATTCAGAGACATTTTGAAAATGAGCATTGTTTTGACTGATAAAAACTATTTGCAATCACAATTAGAAAATGTTTCATTTGACTTTTTTTTTACATTCTTTCAGAGAAGGATTAAATAATGATTCATTTGTGCCGGCAAATGATACCACTAAGCATAATGTTTTATAATAGGCACAACAGTCTAATAGAAAGCTACTGTGAGTTGAAAGTAAAGCGAATGTAGAGTGCAGCAACTAATTGGCTATACTGGCCTGAGGGAGTTCATTTTGTTCCTTCTTCCAATCTATTTATTCATCATCCCGTTCCTTCTGCCTGTCGCTCTCTCTGTTTCTCTCTCTCTGGCATCCCTGATCACACTGCACACATTTCACAGTACGAAGCGAGTCAGTGGTTAACAGCTATCTAAATATTCCCAATACATAAATAGTTATCTGCTAAATTGCTGGTAATTGGCTGTCTGCTCTCAGGCAGTCTGGTGGTGAAATGGCATGGGTGAACCATTTACTCAGTCTGTAATGTTCAATTAATTTATACCCTGATCATTTACATTTTTTATATAAAGAAATGTTTTATAGATACAGTTGTGCCATTTCTCACAATCCCATCCTTGGGATGATTGTGTTGTTTGGAGAGTGGAATCGGCCGATGGTTTTACTCTGTGCTTTATTTACTTTGAAATATGTGTTGATCAGTAATTGCTAAAGGTACAAACGATAAGCAAAGTGGAGTGAAAATGAGATGCGAATATATCTGGATGCTAGGTCACTGGAAATAGTGTAAAGGCCGTCCAAGTTGTGGGTGGCAAATCAACTTGCTACCATTCATCACAACATAAGCAGGTGTCTTTATCTGTATTTACAACAGCAGTTAATCAGTGAGGACCTGAGCCAAATCAATAATCAGCCCTGCTTGCCCCATACATTTGTCTTCTTCCTACCCCACACAAACAACTTTGTATACCAAATCAGCTTGGGTTTTAAACCTTCGGATGCAGCATTCAGAGCAGAGATGTATCTTCCAACTGTTTGCTTCCATTTGACTCCTCTCTTTTGATCTTGTTTTTTTTTTTTTTTTTTTTTGATGACAGTAAGATTTAGATTAAAGCCCAAGGTTTGGAAAGCTACATTCCACTAAAGGAAAAACTAACATGAACCTTGATGTCGAAACATAGGGAACTCTAGACTTATCGAAGCGAAAATGTCAAGCACTGCGCTGAAATTTCTACCATTCAAACAAAAGCCATGACTAAACTGTCAAAGTGAGGCTTTTGCATGAAGAGGAGTATTATATGGACACTATATGGAATGGAGAGTAGCATGCTGATACAAGACTATAGCGTGTCTTTTTTCAATGCGAATACATATTCCCTATGATTTCCTCTCACAGCTTGCCACTCTTGTACTCTAAAAGCATTTAAATCCGAAGAGAAAATGAATACCGGCATTAAAAAGGACCGGAAGCAGCCTTCCTTGTGCCTACTAGTGGCCTGGAAGTTTCATGCTATCATAAATTGAGTAAACGAAACGAATGTTTCAACTCCAAGCATGGTTGAGATTGAAATTAGTTACAACCTGTCACCCGAATATTGGTCTCCTGACTAACTGCCGATGGAGCAATATGTGATGCTTGCAGTTTAAATAAGCATCCTTCAAGGTCTGGAAATGAAACAGATGCACTGCATTTCTGTCTCTTGCTCTTGACAATAAAACACATCCGTTCCTTGTAAGCGGCATCAAGCATGTGCCCACCCATCAGCCAGCTGAAGCATTATAGGTTATTTCAGCCCATGGTCTGGCTAAATTTGCGAAGCTACGGCTGCTGTCAGGTTCCTTGTCATGGCGCAAAGTCTAATTGGGCCCGGTCCCATGTCAATCCTCCCCTCAGCTTTCCGGCAACGGTTTATAATAATTCCATAAAGTGTTTTTCATTCCTCATTAATGCTCTTGAGATTCACTTTAAATTCACCGCTACCAGCAGGCAAAGCTGGTAATTACTCCAACCGCTCTTCCTCTTTTAAACACAGGGCTCTTTGTTTTGGGTTTAATTGAAACAAAAGAAGAGAGAAAATGTGGAGAGAATATAGGACGACCGTAATCCCAAAAGCAATCTAGCTCAAACCGAGCTCCTTGGAGTTCTTTATCAATAGTTCTATTAGGAAGGAGCTTATCTCACGAAATTAGCCACGGGATAATCACTCTCAAGCTTCCTGAATTATGCTAGCATTGTTTCTCTGACCAGCACTCCATCCGAGGCTAATAATTTGATTAGTCTGACTGATACAATCAATGATATCTTCCTCTCGTCTTTCACAAGGCGCAAATTTAGCCATCAGCAGTCACCCAGATGATCGGTGGAGATATGACAGCAAGTTTTCTGAAGCGACAAGAAAGCGTCACTTCAAACACGTAAACATAATTTTCATTCGGGTAACTCCGAGAAACGAGGTGGCAAGAAAGTAAGGCATAGGCCTGATCTCCTAGTTTTTTTACTTTTTACATAAAGCTGTTATGATTAAATTTTAATGGGAGAGTCTGCTGCAGTGAAGCGACTCTGTGACCTTCTGAATACATTTGTGGGAGGCTGGAGTGAGTGTGCGCTGTCTGATATGCCACTTGGTCGCCTCTCACAGCAGCCCCTCGCTGGTTTCCCTCTATGTACAGCCCATTTCAATAGTCCCTCATTTTGTGTGACAGAAAGGAGCCGCTGCGCTGATGGCGTCCGATTCTCGCATCCCTCCACAATGAGGACAAACGCACGCCTGCTCTGTCTATCTATGCCACCGCGGCTGAAAGCAGGCCCTCACTGACTGCTTAAAAAAAGCGAATTGGAGACATTAATAGAGAGGCAGAGAGGGTTGTGGCGGCTTCGCAATCGGAAAGGATCTGAATTTCAATGATTTTGGGGATTTGGTCCCTTTTTTGTGCTCGGGCTGCATCATTCACAAAAGCTGTGAAAACACGAGGTCTGACAGGCACAGGCTCTAATCTATGTGTGAACGCACAGCACAAGAGCATGAGCTGATGCAGGTCTCCTGTAGCACTGCCTTATCTTGTTTCATCTGCTGTTTGTTATCAGACTGCAGCATTATCATAATGGCTATTACCATCAGCTAAAAATCTGCTCAATAAGGAGATTGCCTTTTAACCCAATCGCCAGCATACCGAAACATATCTCAATTTATAGGCTGCTTTATTTGTATCACTAGTCGGTGCTAGATTTTCAGCCACGGCTCTTGTGTTTTGGCCTGAATTTCTCCGCTGGCAGCTACATCATCTTCAGAATGTGGCCAGGATACTGTTGCCATGCAGTTGTTTCATGTTCCCATCTTCCTACCCAACACAAGCCTATATGCATATTGCAGATGCATTGTGTTTTGATGGATAACCCTGTGTTCAGGGGAGGGAAACAGCAGAAGGAGGTTTTTTGCAGAGCACATGGTGTCTTGGATTTGAATCTTAGAATTAACTCACACCTCATGTGAATATTATTGGCCTGTGTATATGATGGTGAATAATAAAAAAAAAACTATCTTGGTTTTATAGAGGCGTCCTGACAATGCACCTTTACATAACAAACTATGGATATGACAGCTGTAAAGGATGTACCATTGAGAACACTGAGATGGCATGAATCTTTGATGTATCCAGTAAGAGTCCTCTTAATGTATTTTTGACAGCCTGCCAAGATTAAGAAATGAAGTGTAATGTTGTTATTCCTTTAAACGCCACATTAGCTGCGGAGGAAGTTGCTTCCAAGCAGTAAAACAGGGAGAGAGGAAAAAGAGAGCAGGAAAGAGAGGAAATGAGTGAGTGTGTGTGTATGTGTGTGTGAGAGAGAGAGAGAGAGAGAGAGAGGAAAAAAGGAGAGAAAAGAGATTCTGTAATGAGGACTGTGAATTAAAGACTCAAACGCGTCGAAAGCAATACATTTTTTTTTCTTCCATAATGCATCCTGAAAAATAAAAAGCCTTGAACTATAAACCATGACAACAGCACCAAAAATACACTCAGAAGTCTTGCATATATTTAAACCTGTACCACAGACAGCAGACAGCATGTATCATAACCTGGCCATAGAGAACTACTCGGAAAAAGAAGAGGAGGGGGTAAGGAGTGAGATTTTCTTTTTTTTTCTTTTCTTTTTTTTATAGTGCAGGTGAAAACATGCCTGAATACAGCCAGATATTAATTTGAAGCAAATGACCCCCTCCCTGTACAATGACAGTCCACAGTATTAGGTCCCGTGTCCGGTTCAGAAGCATTATTCAGCATCTTTCCCTCCGGAATCTGCGCCCTATCCCTCTCGGACACATTTCCCCCAAGAAAATCCCAGTCTCGTCTCCCCCCTCTAGACCTTTGCAGAAGAGTTCTCGAATCGCTTATCTGGCACTGAATGCAAACTGCACTTACCAGAAACGTCATGCGGTGGAGTCTAAATTTGGCAATTCCATTCTGCCGGAGTGCAGCTTAGATCCGAATCGCTCCAGAGTGGCAGGGTGGCACACAGGAGGCCTTTGAAGAATTTCATGAGTGAGAAGGAAAACAAAAACGCCACACAATTCCTCAAAGCAAGCACGGGGTCCAGAATTTTCTCAGAGTGTGGAGCACGAGCAGCTACAGTCCACAGAATGCATGAGAGTCTGTCCCAGATGCAGGCATGCATGCAAACAGGAGTGCACCCGCTCACATACATGCCATACCCAGCAGAGCGAGAGCGAGAGCGGGAGCGCGAGAGAGGGAAGAAAGATGGAGAGGGAGGAGTCGACGCTGTGCAAGGTGGAGGGAGGAGCTGTGGCGCATTGAGATGGAGAGATGGAGGAGACAGTGGGAGTGAGGGAGGGGGAGAGAAAGCTTAAGACTGGCAGGCAGAGAGGGATAAGAAGTGAGAAGGAGGGGGGAGGAAAAGAGAAGCGGCACAAAGCTCAAAACAGGGACAATGTAACTAATGAAATTCAATTCTGCTGTTCATCAGACCGACTGCAGCGAGAAACAGGAGAAGGGAAAGAGGGATGCCGGCATGGGGGGTGGGAGGTTGTCCCGGAAATTTCAGTATACCTTTGCAAAACCTGTCTCTACCTCTCCATCATCTTGTCAGAACACAGCGATTAATGCCGTGCTTTTATGCAAAAGGCTGGTTCGTCAAAAGCAACTGGGAGCTGCAATGTGACAAATGGATGACTCATGGAGGTAAACAGGCAGGGTGGATAAACAACAGCCAATGGAGAGAGAGTGAGCGAGAGCCAGAGACACAAAACGGAGAGAGAGAGAGAGAGAGAGAGAGAAATGAGGAATTTGGCCGAATGGGCTGAGTCTGCTTAGCCAATCGCAATAGTGAACTGCAAGGTCAGTCTATGGGGGATTTGCCCTGCGGGATATAATCAGGTGTAAATCCTTGTAAGTCCCCACACCATTATACTAAACAATAAGCAAGAGGCGGTGGCGCGGCAGGTAGAGAGACGAGCGAGATTACTGAGGGGGGGATAATCAAATGCAGATTTGATGGAGGTGGAGGGGAAGGGTGATGTGGAGCACGAGGCGCAGGGGTTGTTAAGCTGCACAAACAGACTGAAGAGGTGCCTCGATATTCCTCTGAGTGAGAGGGCAGAGGAGGAAGACGGAGAGCAGCAGAACCGACCCTATGTGTATGAGGGATTTATCTCGGCACAGTACAACCAGATCAAGGCACGATGTGGGAGAAGGAGTGTGTGTGTGATCCATTGTGGATCTGTCCTAGACATTTTGTTTAACGCTCTAATCTTCCCTTGGAACACCAACGCAGAGCTGGTGATGGTGTGACTTATTAGATGAGCTGTTGTGTGGTATATGGCACCAGTCATGGTTCTTGAGATAGAATTATCACTACATATTACAGAGCTGTGCATTACATCAATGGCAGTTCTAAAGTGGCTTTTTGTACGGATTCTCTGAACAAGCTGCTTTTTCAAGCAGACAGACAATAAAAGAGTCTAAAAAGAAAGAAATTCGGATAATCATACCACAAAAGCATTAGTACTTTGGGAGTGCGGTGCAGCAAGCTGCAGAGCAAAATCTCAATAATGGCGTAAGTGTAAGTAGACTTGTGCATAGCTAACTCCATTTCTGCTTTATGCTTTTTTACACAATTAGTTCACAGAAATAATCCGATTTGACCTGGGAAGACACACTGAAGGTCTCAAGAGCCCATGATCTCTCCTGTGCTGATGTGTTTTCTATTTAAAGCAGGAAGTTCCGATGGGACCTTTTGAAAAGCCTTTGAACCATGATTTGCTAGAAAGATGCAGGAGGAAGAGCATTGATCTGACAAAACATTACACACTTTAAAAGGGTCATGAACTGAGAACTTTTAATATATAAGAGGTCACAATTCGGATTTTTTTATTTCTCACTATTTTGAGTTTACATACCAGAATTGCATTATATAAACACAAACACACACACACACACACACACACACACACACACATACACACACACACACACACACACACACATATATATATATATATATATAAATATATGTATTAGTGGTGGGCCGTTATATATACTGTATATTAGTGGTGGACTCTTATCGGGTGCTAAAAAAATATTGCCGTTAATCGATTCACAAAGTTGGGTTGGTAGCTGGATCACGCGCTCTCTATGCGTGCATTGCTATAGTCATTCGGGTTGATTACAATTAGTACAATCACAAATACCATGGTGAATAGGGGTTGGAGAAAAAATCGATGCAACGCTATTCTCTCTTTAACGATTCTGAATAATTCATAATCTATGTTTTTCCCGCATATGGCACATGTGCGCGCTTGAGACGCACCAGGTTTCATTGCACAAAATTTGCGCAGAGACACATGCATGTTGCTTGACTGTGTGTGCTTCCATCCGTCGCGTTTTACTTTAGATAGGTTTTTTGTATACTGTTTGGAATGCATTGGTATTAGATGCAGGAAACCTACGCGCTGACAGACGTCACTGACAGTCATGCGCACTTTGTGTTTGTCCTGAAGAGGCTGTGGTTTAATGCACTTGCATTTTCTAATGCTTATATACGAAACTGATGTGCACACCGTCAGTTATGTTTTCAGAGCAGAGCAAAACATCTGATATATCGAAAGAGATCAGTGCAT
>JAUMHQ010000296.1:2959720-2972474 GCA_032361165.1 Enteromius paludinosus | reverse complement strand
CAGTTTTGTCTCACAGCAAAATGCCACAGATGCCACAAGCATTGAGGGAGCGTGCAATTGGCATGCTGACAGCAGGACTGTCAACCAGATCTGTTGCTCATGCATTGAATGTCGTCCTCATCGGGGTCTTGACCTGACTCCAGCTCGTCGTTCCTCTTGCCATGAAGATAGCCCCTGTGGGCAACATGATGTTTAATCATCAGTAAACATACTATTCTAGTGGGTTACATTTATTCGTTTGCAAAGCAAAATTTTTCTAATATTTTTTTGGATTTTTAAAGGAGTAGGTAATACAAACTTTTGGTGTTTACCCTCATGTTGATTTGGATTTTTAAGATCGTAAGAAACACGAATTCAGTCAAGTGTGTCCAACTTTTTGTCTGGGAGTTTGTTTGCGGTAACTTTCATATGTATGTTTGGTATTCGTTTGTTGTAGATTCCGCCGCAGTAAGGAGCATGAGTACATAATGAAGCGTCGCTTGGAGGATCAGGACACAGTGATCGGCTGTCAGCGGCGGCTCCCCGGGGGTGTGGACAGCTTTCAGCACCGCATCCTCAACTCTGCCTCCTCTCTCTTCGAGACTGCACCAGACAACATGCAGCCCTCGTCCAGCATGCAGTACTCTGTCTCACAGACCTATCAGGTACAAAGTCTTCAACAGTTATGACTTTCAACATTTTGAATTTGAATTTTGTTGAATTGGTAATACAATACCCTTAAAAAAACTTGCTGGAGCTAGCTGTGATGGCAGGAATCTGCTGGAACATTGAAAATAAGGGATTGGCCCCTCAAAGTCTGGACATCAACCCCAGCGAGCCACCTTTTTCATACATTACCATCTGCATGTTTCATTAAAATTATGAAATGAAATTATGTTTTGTAGGCAAAAAATGTCAACGGTTTCAGATCTTTCAAGTGGGTATATATGTGCTTGTTTAGAGTTACACTCCGCTTTTTAAAGATTTAACTGGCAAGAAATTGTGGTTTGTAAGTGCAACTTCTGTAAAGAAATAAAGTACTTATCAAGTAATTATGAATGATTGGGAAATTCATTGGTCAGAAGCTACAGGAACTTTGTTTTAAGTTGTTCCTTTGGCCCATTTATTTAAAGCACATTTTGGGATATCTTGAAATTTGTAAAAATTAGAAATCAAAGTCTTAAAGGGGAATGACATTTCACTTTATATTAGCATGCCCGATAATTAAACATTTTTCCTTATGCTCTTAACAGTTGTCAATGGCCCAGAGTACTGGTGGACATGGACATACCAGCAGTTCAGCTGTGCACAGTGCGCCTCATCACCACGGGCCAGTTGTCCAGCCTGTGGGCCAGGGACACTCTCATCCTACTCCTGCCCCCGCCCCTGCCCCTGCTCCAACACTGGGTCAGCAGCAGTTTCAAAGACTCAAGGTAAGAGATCTCTATAGAAGAGTATGGGAATTATCTGCATTAATTTAGATAGATTGCTGGAGAACTAAGATGTATGTCATTTCAGGTTGAAGATGCTCTTTCCTACTTGGATCAAGTTAAGCTTCAGTTTGGCAATCAGCCGCAGGTCTACAATGACTTCCTGGATATCATGAAGGAGTTCAAGTCTCAAAGGTCAGTTTGATTTTTGTTTTTTGTTTGATTTTTTTTTTTTCGTTGTTGGGGCTCGTTTTGCTTTTATTTCTTTCTAGCTCTATACCTCTAATTGGTTGGTCTAGTTTTGGTGAGCGCCCTTGGGACTTTATCCTCAGCCAGGGTAGCTGAGAGAGACACTTAACCTGTCTTTGTACGTGCTTGTGACTGCTTTTGTGCTCTGGTTCCTCTTTCTTTGTCAGTGATAGAGGAGAGAAATTGTTTGTGCCAGTAGGTCAAGTATTGAAGAAAGTAATTCTTCATTTTTTTTGGAAGAACATTGATCATATCTGTGTACAGTATTATGTTTGTTTTCTTTTAAAATTCATTTTTGATTTCCTGGTGAATCCCTTTTATTGATTTTTCCAAATGTTTTTCTTTTTTTTTTTTATTCTAGATGACAGTTGAAATGCTTTACGAGGCAGCAAAAGTATAGTATTTCAAGGTGTCAATGTTCGATAAGAGCTGCTCATTACACTCCGTATTCATCTCAAGTGTGAAAACCAACAAAGCGCAACAGCTTTTGAGACAATGATTTGATCACAGTCACATTAGCAAATTTTTGTGTAGTGATGTATAAAGTGCAGCTCACACAAAACTTTCTTTCAAGCAGCATTTGCAAAACTCGTCTAAAACGTTACTATTTATTTACTACTAAATTGTGGAGATAGACCATTAAACAGTTCCCCCTTTTTTATGCAAGGGCCAGAAATCATGTTCCCTGGAGTGCATTAAGATCTTTATTCCCGCTCAGTTGCGAGTTACTGTTGATTACTATTTGTTACTATAGCCTACAGTTTGCTAGCGGACTGTGCCTTCATCATATAAATGTATAAACATGTATGGCTGTGTAAATCCAATTGAGTTACTAAAGGGAGTTAGGTTGTATTGCTATCTAAGAGTTAAGAGAGGCTGCAATTTACCCACAAGTGAGCATGGTTTCTGTGCAAAGAGTAGACATAGGGCAGGATATCACGGAATTTGTCAAAGCTTGGATGATTAATCAAAAGTAGGTCTAGGTCAACATTTAAATCAAATCGCGATATGGAAGAAAAAAAACTAATCCATAGGGCCCTAAAATAGGTCCATGAAAGTCTAATCATCAATCACAAAGATGTAAGAAAGACGTCCAGTCACAAATTGCTATGCACCACCGCTGTTGGTCAGATTTTAAATGGCCAGTAATTGTTCGGTATTAGTAAATGGGAGATGTTGTCATTTTCACTATTAAATAATCTAGAGTATAAAGTATAAAAAAAACTGGTAACACTTCAGAATAGGGGGTCAGAATAATGCGTTAGTTAAGCATTAATTAAGCATTAGTTGAGCAAAAACACTCTACTAATTAATGATTAAAATGTTAAGTTAATCATTAATTACTTGTGTGTTTTTGATCAACTAATGCATAATTGTGAACAAATTAAACATTAATTAATGCTTAACTAATGCATTATTCTGACCCCCTATTCTGAAGTGTCACCAAAAAACTAAATGTAATTATCATGTTATTATTACATAATATATAATAATATCAAATAACAACATTATTACAAAAGTTTTAATTGAGAGCTTTTCATTGGAAATCTTTAATGATAAAAATAATTGGTGTTAAGTTATTAATATCCATATAGTGGTTTAATTGCAAGCACCATTATGATCATGTGTTCTTGGACTCAAGGATACTGCAAATCAAGCGCCATAAATATACCGTCCTTGTGTTGTCAGCATCGATACGCCAGGTGTGATCAGCAGAGTCTCCCAGCTCTTCAAGGGTCATCCAGACCTCATCATGGGCTTCAACACCTTCCTGCCTCCTGGCTACAAGATTGAGGTTCAGACCAATGATCTGGTTAATGTGACCACTCCCGGCCAGATCCACCACATCACCCCGCATGGCATCTCTGTTCAAAACCTTCCCATAACTCAGCCAGCACAGCACCAGACCCAAACAGCAGCTCCCACCAGCACTGCAGCCTTGGTCATCCCTAGCCAGCCAACCCCTGCCAAGATCAGCAAGGTAAAACAGAGTTGTTTTACCCTCTGCACTTACTTACAGAGTTGTGCATTTGCAAAGTTGTCTAAATTAATTTTATTTTCCACAGCCAATGCAGTCTCCTGCGCTTACCCCAACCAGCCAGCCTAATCCGTCCATTCCCTCTTACGCCTCCCCGCGCTCACCCTCGGTCCAGTCTCAAACTCCCATCAGCAGCAGTACTGCCGGATCAACCCCGCTGCAGAACAACCAGCCTGTGGAGTTCAACCACGCTATCAACTACGTGAACAAAATCAAGAACCGTTTTCAGGGCCAGCCCGAGGTCTACAAATCCTTCTTGGAAATTCTGCACACATACCAGGTGAGAGCTGTATATCAGAATGCTCTGTACTGCTGTGTTGTACAACCAATCTTTTTATTTACCCAAGAACGCTATCAAAAGTTTGGGTCCGGCAGACTAATGCCATAACTCTTTTACTGTACTTTTGCTCAAAACATTGAAGAATTCTTACCCACTTAAAGTTTTGAAACAGCAGTGTGTAAGGATGCACCGAAATGTAAATACTTGGTCGAAGCCAAACAAAATGAAACACTGGGCCAAATACCAAACACAGGTTTTTCACATGGATTTTGCCAGTTATTCCACCATTGCTTTAATTAAATAGCCAAGATATACTTTCTTTTTTTTTGCTTTTCAAAGGAAAAACAATCTCTTGTGCAGAAACTCAATAAAACATAAATAAATACACCCTACTGAAAAAATCCCTATAATGCTAGCTGAATAAACAGCGATTTAACTGCTCTTACTGATTCAACATGACTAATAAACACACGTCTACGACAATATCTTTTTATTAGTTCTTCTTATTGTAATTTTACTTCTAATAAAGTATGTCTTTGTCTTTATCGCTGCTTAGAATATTATGAGTATGTGGCATGTCTTATTCTGTGTAAGAACTTATTTAAAAAGCTTGACTGGCATTATATAGAGAGTTTGGAGTGAGAAAACATGTTATTAAATGTGGTAGTTTCACAGATGTATCAGCATTTACTACACAGAGCTAGAGTTCACTAAGAAGCCACGCAAACAGCTGTCATTGTTACAGAATGATATCTCCAATTGATTTTTGCACTAGGGATGTTCAGTTTAACCGTTTAACCATTAACCGACCGATTAATACAATCAGTTAAATGGTTTAAAAGATAATTTGATTTATTTATTTCAATATTTTACCTACTCATAGTCTATATAAAATTGTGTTTACAAAAAAAATCGCATTTTATTGGCCACATTCACACAGCAGCAGAACACAGTTGTTGAGTCCTAATACAGGAAGTGACAACCGCGTTCTGTTACGGAACTCACCTGGAAATGATCAGGACTCACAACCGCGTTCTCGGAGCACACGCTCTGTGTGAACGGAACAGGACTCGTCATACACTGCTGAAGAGAGCTGCTCTGCTGCACAAACGCGCATCTATCGGGTGTTTTATGTGTGTTTTGGGTAACTTATAGTGATGGAGAAATGAGCTGGGTTTCATCTGAAAGTTTTATTAGATCCCGTCAGTTTTCCGCCGGAGCCGCTCTCGTCAGTTTTGTGTTCTGCACGTGATTCATATGCTCCGCTTTCCACGCAAAACTGCTGTTGGTTAATGAAGGTTTGATGAAAGAACTCGCACCTCGGTTGGATTCCTGTCATGTCAGAAAGTGACTTTTATGGACGTTGCCATCTTCGATATTAATTGGGTCACTGTTGCTGACTTTTTTTCTTGATTTATTATTTATGTAAAATAGCTATATATTTCTCGTATAGGCCTATTTATATTTTATAATGTTTTTTCTCTGGTCGAAAAAGTGCTGCAGGCGTATGATATGAAACTGGTAGGATCATGTGAATGTTCATCTTCTGTTGTTTGCTAGTTTTTGCGCATGTACAATGAAACGGCAGAAAACAAATATGACTATATTTAACGGGTCACAGCAGGTGCTTATCCTTTCTAATGAAATGAAATTCTAATTTAAAATAATGTTGTCAGTTAACTGTTAATAATCAGTGAACAGAAATAGCCAGAAATAACCGAAATGAGCATCCCTATTTTGCACAAATAAATAGTTTGCGATAATGAATGTATAATAAGTTTTGAATATTGTGTAGCCTGTCAGTGAGTGAACTAAAGCTTTGTGTGGGAAATGCCGCTTCATTTAAAAGCATGTGCTGGAGATTTGCTACTGATTACTGAACCGGCTGTACTGAGAAAATGCGCATGACAGTCGCCTTCGCAGCCCTAATTATTATTATCGTTATTGTTGTCTTACGTCTTCATTTTATTTTACAGAACAACAGGAAAATTACAATACTAACATTTATGAATGTTGAGTTCTTGCTTTTTTGCATTATATTAGCAGAAGCCTGCAGGAAGAGTGCTTCTTTTATTAAATAATGTTGGTCACATGTATCACATGGTCACATGCCTTTAAAAAAAAAAACACTTTCTCAATGCAAAGTTTCCTCACGCTTTGATCTTTGAACCCTGGCTAACAAGAAGATGCCGCCATGAGCTCTTACTGACTTACATGTATTGTCACATCATTGTTTGGTACAGTTTATTCTGCTGAACACAGAGATTTATTTTGCTATTATCAGCCAAACCATTCCGGTCCCAAACAATTGGTGCATCCCTACCAGTGTGTGCTTACAGCCCTTTATGCTGCTTTCTTACTGTAATCTTGTGCTTGATCTGGTTTGTAGAAGGAGCAGCGTAATGCTAAGGAGGCAGGGGGAAACTACACACCCACTCTCACAGAGCAGCAGGTATATGCTCAGGTGGCCCAGCTCTTCAAGAACCAGGAGGACCTTCTTTCAGAATTTGGGCAGTTCCTGCCAGATGCTAACAATTCAGTGGTAGGTTTTGAGATCTGGTTTGTTGAGATCTGTGGTAATAATATCTAATAATCTTAGAGCTTTTTTTTTTCTTTTATCTTCAGTTATTAAGTAAGACTACAGCTGAGAAGGCTGAATCTGTGCGTATTGATCATGGGGTGACCGTAAAGAGACCCCAACTGAACAATAAGCAGAGGTTTAATCAGAATGGATGTCAAATCCGCAGACACCCAGGGCCGCCCACTACACCCCCTGTTAAGGTAATTTAGTGTAAAACGTAACATTAAAACATTAAATATGGCTGTTTTTTTTATATATTATTAATCAGCGTTAATCATTCTCTTTTAACTCTTCAACAGAAAAAGCAAAAATTTATGGGAAAAGACCATTCGATGGCTGAAGCCAGCAAACTTGGAATTGGTGCTGAATCTCTGTTTTTTGAAAAGGTGATTGCTTTTATTATGGTCTTGCAGTAGTTACAATGAAATACAAAAATAACCGCATTAAGTTGGTAAGGATTATATTCATAATTGGCTTATACACTGTGTTTCCCTCTCAGGTGCGGAAAGCTCTTCGGAGTTCAGAGGCTTACGACAATTTCTTACGCTGTTTGGTCATCTTCAATCAAGAAGTAATTTCACGGGCTGAACTTGTGCAGCTGGTCTTACCATTTTTGGGGTGAGTGGAATTTAATTGAATTTCATATTGAAATACTTTTATGGAGCAATTATTTCATTTAATTATTATAAATCAGATATCAATAAAACGATTAGTCACATTAGTTCTGACATTTTGGTTATTGTTTTTTTTGATTATCAGGAAATTCCCTGAGCTTTTTACATGGTTCAAGAACTTCCTTGGCTATAGAGAGTGTGCCCATATTGAGAGCTTTCCCAAAGAGCGAGCCACTGAAGGCATTGCAATGGAAATTGATTATGCGTCCTGCAAAAGATTGGGCTCCAGTTACAGAGCCCTTCCCAAGAGCTTCCAGCAGCCTCGATGTACAGGCAGGACTCCACTGTGCAAAGAGGTGAGTTCGCCATCCTTTCATGCCGAGTACAACTTTAATTTATTTCTTTTGCACACTTAACACTCTAAAGTGTCGGTTGATGGTGTGCTGGTACTTTGGGGTACCCATTTGCTTAGGGTTTGATTATGTCAGCTCCTTGAATTTATTTTGCAGGTATTAGGAATTATGCTGTAGAGTCTTGTTTCTCTTTTTCATTGATTCATATATTTTTTTATTAAAGTATGATTGAAGGCTCATTTGGCACTGATAACAGCTCTGTTACAAGAATACACCATGATAAAGCATATTAAAGAATTTCCCACAAAAAAGTAGGTTTCCAGTGTGGGAGGAGTTTGTCATGTATTGAAAATCTGATGTAACGGCCCTATTCTAATGTTGAATTATTTTTAGGTGTTAAATGATACCTGGGTGTCATTTCCATCCTGGTCTGAAGACTCAACCTTTGTCAGCTCCAAAAAGACCCAGTATGAAGAGCATATATATAGATGTGAAGATGAGCGCTTTGAGGTAAGCAAAATCAGTAATATAACATGTTTATATTAGTTTAGTTTACCAAAGCTTCATTGTCTTGAGTATGATAGGATGTTCATTTCAGTGTCATGTGTCGTGCAGCTTGATGTGGTTCTGGAGACAAATCTCGCCACCATCCGTGTTCTGGAGACTGTTCAAAAGAGGCTCTCGCGCATGTCTGCTGAGGAACAGGCCAAATTCCGGCTGGACAACACCATCGGAGGCTCTTCTGAGGTCATCCATCGTAAAGCTATTCAGAGGATATATGGCGATAAAGCTCCAGACATCATAGATGGGCTTAAGACGAACCCTGCTGTCTCTGTACCTATTGTACTCAAAAGGTCAGCATAAACGTTATTGTCTGAAGGTGACTCCCTTCTAGCAAGGTCATAAAACTATAAAAATGTCATGCACGGTTGAGAGAAAAGGCTCTTTCTTTGAAAAAGGAGAGATTAGATACGTTTTTTTTTAAACATTTTTGTATTATTTGTAGTACAATTTAAATATCATAGTACATGATTATGGAAATTATTCAAAAGCATATAAAATAAAAAATAAAAATTTAGCCTAATGCAGGTTCACGTCAAGGTGTCAATTTAGTTGGGTCACAAAAAGTCTTAAATGGTCAAAGAAAGTTTTAAGAGGTCTTAAATTTGGTTGATGGAATGAAAATTTCAGAACTTCAAAATACTTTAAGGACCCACAGAGAATTAATGTGCATTTTCAGCAAGCCCGTCTGCTGTTTTTGATCAGACCATTGTGAAAATCAATGGTCTAGATAGACAAGAAGTAAATGCATTTTACAAATCAAAAACATTAAGGCGCAAGCTATTTCTGTTATTTTATTAATATAACGATTGATAATTGTTAATGTTAATAAACATAATTTATGCTTTTGACATCCCATTTCTTTAAAAAATACATTTATAATTTATCATTTTAGAAAACGTATTGTTTTTGTGAAAACCTGTATCTCTAGGAGAAACTGGAGACCTAATGGTTCTCTTTGCATTCACATTTAGGTCAACTAAAGGATGCTGAATTTAGCTCTTTTAAAGAAAACAAAATATCAATGCCCTTTTTTTTGTCTCCCAGATGGAGAGCGCTCTGTCTTAAACAGTTTTTTCCAATAAGGTTTACCTTACAGAATTCGTTGTTTGTCTTTCTTAGGCTGAAAACTAAAGAAGAAGAGTGGCGAGAGGCTCAGCGTGGCTTCAATAAGATCTGGAGGGAACAGAATGAGAAGTATTACCTGAAGTCTTTAGATCACCAAGGTATTAACTTCAAACAGAATGACACAAAAGTGTTTCGCTCCAAGATGCTGCTCAATGAAATTGAGACCCTTTATGATGAGGTACGAAATGTTCCAAATGTACATTTTGCTTTCAAAAATTAAAGAGATTTTAAATGTTGTCTGGTTGCACATAATGGCCTTTTCATCCACCTAGCGGCAAGAGCAGGCTTCAGAAGACAATGCCGCTCCTCCCTCAGGCCCTCACATGACCCTCATGTACGAGGACAGCCAGATCCTGGAAGACGCGGCTGCTCTAATAATCCACCACGTCAAGAGGCAGTCTGGCATCCACAAAGACGACAAGTACAAAATCAAACAGATCATATACCATTTCATCCCCGACATGCTGTTCGCCCGACGCGGTGAGCTTTCTGATGTGGAGGAGGAGGAAGAAGAGGAGACCGAACCAGACGAAGACGGGACTAAAAAGCACAATGGGACAACTTCAACGAAGTCTAAGCTCCTCTTCAGCCATACAGCAGCTACTCAGCAGAAGCTGAGTAACTGTGACGATGCCTACAACCTCTTCTATGTCAACAATAACTGGTACATCTTTCTACGGCTGCATCAGATACTGTGCTCCCGACTGCTACGGATCTACGCGCAGGCGGAAAAACAAATCGAGGAAGATGCCAGAGAGAGAGAGTGGGAAAGAAACATGTTGGGACTGAAAAGAGAGAAGAACGACAGCCCAGCCATCCAGCTGCGTTTAAAGGAACCCAGTAAGTTTAGGATTTCACCCAGGGTTTAAGCAGGTAGTGATTGTGTCAGCATGGTTCACACCAAAGATGAGAACGTAAGTGCGAGACGTCCTAAATTTGTGAAGACAAGTGGATGTTTCATCACCAGTCGCTCTCAAGGGTCTTAACACATGTTAGAGCTAATGATATTTCTCTCAGTTGGAGCTGCAACCCTCAGGGCGCTATCACCATGGAAACTACTTTAGCGACTCTTGGATTACGGCTGTAATTTGTTTATTTATAATGCTGTTGTTGGTGATTGATTGAATTAAAAATGCCTTGTTTGTTTTTGCAGTGGACATCGATGTTGAAGACTACTACTCCGCCTTCTTAGAGATGGTGCGAAACCTTCTGGATGGCAACATGGAAACATCTCAATATGAGGACCAGCTGAGGGAAATGTTTACCATCCATGCCTACATTGCCTTCACCATGGATAAGCTCATCCAGAGTATAGTGAGACAGGTAGGGCGGGTTTTTTGGTTTGTTTTAGGTAAAGTTCTTAGCAAGCATTTCCAGGGTTTTAAAAATGTCATCTTGTGATTTGAATTGTTCTTTCTTTCCCACAGCTGCAGCATATAGTAAGCGATGAGATCTGTGTACAGGTGACTGATCTTTACCTTAGCGAGTTTGCCAACAAAGCCACCGGTGGATCGTTGTCCACCCAAGCTTCTAGAGGAAGTGCCGAATCAGCCTACCAGCGCAAAGCTGAGCAGCTGATGTCCGACGAGAACTGTTTTAAGGTATGACTGTCTGTTTTAATGTACCAAGACGTACTTGCCAAATTTTATTGTGTAAGCAATACATTTTGGAATCACATTTTAATAGACCTTAGTTAAATTGTTGGCAAAATATGCATTTTAACCTTAAAATAACAAAAAAAACCATATGATTTCAAGATCTATTGCAGAAAATAAAATGGTCTGAATTTAGATGTTTAAAATTATGCTACATAAACCACCTGTGCAAAAGAAAAACAGCAAATGGACTAAAAGAACATGCAAGTCGACTCTTTGACAGCAGTTGGCGCTAATGGAACAAACTCGATATAGCGTTTCCTTTGATTACCGCTGTAAACAAAGCTGCTCTGAGCTGCAGTTTATAAAAACAAAGGTAATAGAAAAAGAAAATGCCATCAAACTTTTCTGAAGATAGTTCCCTTCAGAGATTTATTCATATTAACCCACTGCCCCTAATACAATATTTATGTTTTTCTTCCTTGGAGCATTGTGAACAATGATCTTGCGCTGCCTGCTACAGTATTTTCTTTTTGTGTCTGTATTCAGCGTCTCTGTCCTGTTTGCAGACTTAGTAATATTTCCACACAAATTAAATTTTGGGAAATTATTATAAAACAGCCAATCGTGCGCTTGTAGCAGAAATCATCCGTTCAAGCGGGGCATCTCTCTCTGATGACAGTAATGACTATTACAGATCTTTGTCTGTCCGTTCAATGAAATCCATGAGTATGGTATAGCAAAATCCATATCACGGCACAACGTATCACTGGTAGTCACGTTAAACATGGTATAGCGCCCAGCCCTAGGATAGTGTATGAATATGGAAAGCATGTAAACCAGCATCACTGCCATTCATAATCCTCTCTCGTGGGATAGAAAGTTTCCATCAAATGCACACTCCAGAATTTCTAATGTGAAACATCGCAATGGACGATGACATCGTCCCCGTTTCTTCGCATGTACATCTGCTTTCCTCTCGCGGAAATCATTTACCGCGCTCGCCAGCATAAGTGGTGCGCTCGCTTATTAATGGCATAGATTTTTAGTGTGTGTGAAACTGTATTTATTTAGAATGCTTTGAGATTTTGGATTGGTTTGTATGGAGACTCTAAACATTTGTTTCAAGCAGTTTACAAAAAAAGTGTTAATCATGTCACACCACTGATATTACTTTATTTATATATTGTGCCGTTCCTGTCAGGTCTATATCTTTCAAAAAGTCTGTTTGCAAAGCTTTTCAAATTGTAAACCAATAATTCTGTGTGGAGGCATTTAATAAAAAGCTCTTTTCCTAATTTTAGCATCTGTATAAGAAATGAGTGGGTGGGGCTTACTAGGCAATGATGAAGTAAATTCAATATACATGTGTATACGTGCTCAGTTGTTTGTATACGCTAAGTGTTCACATCAGAACTGAAGTTTGGTGTGTTTAAGAAATAACATGCTTTTTTGTACTACAATTGCATTCACAGTGACAAAGTTGAAGTCACAGTAAAGGATGGTTATATTGGAAATGCTGATAAGGCTTTTCTGTTTGGTTTTTCAAGCAAACCAATTGAGCATCCATCAAGCTATCGGTCAAAGTGGCTTAATCGGCCCAAATCACTGCTTTTTGTTTTAATGACCAAATTTTTCAATGTCACGCTGTTATCTGCTGCCTCTCTTCACCTTCTCTTTATTTAACTATTTTGTTTAACCACAGTTTCATCTGTGTAGATGGATAACTTATCTATATTGTTCTTTTTGTCTTAACATTTTAGGTTCAATCCTATGAAATATTTAAGGGAAAACTTACAGCTTAGATTGTATACCTCATTGGTCTCAAACTCAATTCCTGGAGGGCCACAGCTCTGCACAGTTTAGCTGCAACCCTAATAAACCACACCTGATTCAGCTAATCAAGGTCTTCAGGATCACTAGAAACTTACAAGCAGGTGTGATTT
>JAUMHQ010000296.1:2930634-2959620 GCA_032361165.1 Enteromius paludinosus | reverse complement strand
ATCTTCGTTTGTGTTCTGCTGAGGAAACAAAGTCACCTACATCTTGGATGACCTGGGGGTAAGCAAATAAACATCTAATTTTCATTTTTGGGTGAACTATCCCTTTTAACGCTTTCGTTTTACAGTTTTTCAAACTATTCAGCCGATCTCCAGGTCTGGCGATAGCACTTTTAGCTTAACATAGATGATTGAATCTGATTAGACCAAAGAGGTCCTATATTTTTCCTATTTAAAACATGACTCTATTGTTACATTGTGTACCATGTATGACGAGAAATGAAAAGTTGTGATTTTTGAGGCAGACATAACTATAGGAACTATACCCTTAACTATACTTCTTCACTCTAGAGGAGTTGTTTGATCGTCTCACTCAGCTGATACTGATTTTACCTGCGTAGAAGTGGTAAAAGGGCCAATTTTCAAAAAAGTACCAGTTCCTTTAACCTCATTGTGCATAACAACCTGGTTTTTGATAGCGATCTGTAATTTGTTGTACATGTACACACTCATGCCAGCTATATATATATATTATAGCGGATTGTCTGATTTTCTACTGTGTTTAATGGAAATCACCTGAACCCGGGCCCTGATGACATCCATGGGGTTGGTGACAGTGGAGGCGGTGGCAGCTGCCAGAGGTCCAGCGACTGCCTGCAGCACTAGATGAGGGCAGTTACTGGGAGCCATCTTAGACAACTGTTCTGTGGAGACAATGAGACCGAAGGATTGACAACCAACCAAGACGACTTCTGTCCATGTGACACCGAACAGTATTTTATCAATGAAAACGCAAAGAGTCAAAGTACATAAAACAGGCATACGCAAACATATACAATCAGCCACTAAACTGAGCAACGTAATGTTACACTACCTTGCCAAATTATTTTATGATCACCAAAGCTGCATTTATTTGATCAAAACTACAGTAAAACAGTAATATTGTGAAACATTAATATAAAATATATTTTCTATTTATTCCTGTGTTTGTGCAGCTGAATTATTAACAATTATCAGAGACATACAATCCCTTATAAGTCATTCTAATGTGCTGCTCAAGAAATAATTAATTTTTTGTAGAACCCATGACAGAATTCATTTGAAGGTAAAAATGTGGAACAATTTAAAATTCTTTACTGTCACTTTTGATCAATAGAATGAATCATTTAAAAATATAACATTATTATTCATCAAAAAAAGTGATGCTGAGGGCTATTACAACATCTGTTACCTGCATAGAAGTGGTAAAAGGGCCACCAAACGGCACTGTTGGGGATGTATGTGAGGAGAGATGCCACGTATCCTCGATAGAAGCCACGAATGCCATCCGCAGCAAATATCTGCCCAATAATGTCTCTTGTCTGGCCGAAAAACACAGAGTGCTTTGCTCCCATTTTGGGTTTCACTTTGAAGCGTGTCAGGTGCTCCCCTTGGCCCTGCATCATGAGCTGTTGCGATATGACGTCTATGGGAACTGTAATGCTCTGGGCCACCAGTGACGCCGAGCCTCCCGCCACCAGGGACTTCAGCGTATTGTCTTTAGAATAGTTGGAGACATATTTCCTTACCAGTTCGTAAGTGGTTATGTAGGCCTGCCCTGATATGAGTGTGAAAGTGGTCACCATGAAGCCCCTGTACAGTCCTCTCAGACCCTCAGTTCTCAGGATCTTTCGGAAGGCATCGTAGGTCCCAGTGTAGAGGGACTTCCCCTTCTGAACCTGCAGCCTGGTGCGGATCAGTGTGGCCGGGTAAACTGTGGCGCGGATGGCCATGGTCATGAAGACTCCAAAGGAGTAGAACTTGCGCTTGTCCAAGTCCTCCCATTCTATGATCTGAATGTTGCGCTTCTGCTGCATGTTTCCTGCCTTTACTGTACGGCATGAGTCCCAGGCCACCTGGAAATGAACAGGGGATGAAGGCACATGTTACTGGGACAGCTGACCCTGTTTACTCATGTTGAAACTGTACCGTGTCATTGTTCTTTTATTAAGATGCACACCTGTAATAGTTTTTTATAAGGCATTTTTGTAAAAGTTGCTTAAATATCTTAATTTAACTAATGCCTAGTCCTGTCCCGTTTGTGAAACCGGGCCTTAAAGTTAGTTAGTGCACCGATTTCTTTTAAAGTCACATTGCTAGTGTCGTTCGTTCATTAGCTTTCAGCCTAACGTCACATGCCTGAGCTAACTGCTGCTGGCAGTCCTCTGTAACTCACACTAGTACTGGTGTTCACACTGTCTCTGTAACATAACACTGCTGTCTCGAATCGTGTTCAAATAAACACCGCCAGGGTCGATTCCGAGAGTTTAGCTGTTTAGTAAAGGCACACAGGTGATAGTCTGCCAGGAGTCTACTCGCTTTAATAGCGTGATCTGTAGTGGCTAACGTTAGTTAGCAAGCTCTCATGCGGCTGAATGACAGCCGGACTCCGCTTCATCGTCTGTGAGCTCAGCTCGGTTAAACACGAGCAACAGCGGTGAACGTCTTACCGTACAGCAGAGATGAATCAGGCATGTGCCATGTTTAGGATGACATTGATGTGTATGTTCAGGAACAGGACAGTAGCAGTAGCTACAGACGATCACTGGGTAGTGAACATGGTAGGGATCGGTGGCGATGGTGATGACGCTGTGTCACTCAGCGAAACCGACCAATCACAGCTCTCCGATCCGACTTTCTATTAAAGGTTAAAGTTCATCGACCGGGGGTTTAGAAGTACCGTAGGTGTCAAAATTCATATTTAATGTAATATTTAATTTGTTTAAATCTTTTATAAAAGCATGCCAGCTAACTGAATATGTGAATATCGGCGAGGGTCTGTGTTACATCTCTTGTCTACCTACCTTCCATAAAATCATTGTGCTGCTTCAAATGACCTTGATATGAATGCATTTGACAGTCAGTTTGTGTGATTTTATTTATCTATCTATTTTATTTTATTTTTTTGAGATTTAAAAAAAACACACGACTTTGTGCAAAGTTTCAAACACTTAAAAAATGTAACAAAAAACGTACGCTCTTTTGTCAGAATATGTTTACTTTTTTATAAGATTTCCACCCATGTCTCTTTTGTTGTTGTTGCCGTAAATGACGGTAGCCTATATTCCCTGTTTTATGTAAAATGTGTAATAAAGAAAGAAATAAAGAAAGTGTAGTCTATTACTGCAGTTGAAATAAATTCTCCATGCACATACCATTCCCCAATGTGTTATGAATAAATGTTCCTGTTGTTATATATAGCTTTAAACTCATTAACAACTCATATCAATTTGTGAAGAGTAAGCTTAATTAAATTTCCAGTGTATTCAATGATTAAACTTGGTTTTTATTTGTAGTTTTACTGAGAGGCCATGTCAATTAATAAATCAATGAGTGCGATAAAAGTTCACATTGCAGCATGCAGGTGTTGCTATAATTCTAGATTACATCATTTGTTTTTGTCATAAAAAGTGTTAAAAAATAAAACTCATCCACAGAGACTCTCCACTCTTCAATGCATGTATCACATACACGATATGTGAGTTATTATCAGCCATCTACACACACAACAAACCAGTTATATTGCTATTTTGATACTTAAACACATTTAAATGTTCAGTGTATAATTGTATATAGAGTTACCCTGAATGCCCCTCTACAATATTAGTTTTGAACAATACTGTTAGCAACAGTCTACAAGAATTCTGTTTGTTTTAAAGGCCTCGAGGTCATTCTTCTGATGAGTGAGTTTGTTGTATAGTATAGACCATTAGACGCAAATCTCCTGCAATGGATGCTATTAGATGATCTTGTTTTACAAGCTCAAAGCCAAGGTGGCAGAATGTTCTGGTGAGGAGCACTGTGGAAGAGACAAGAAGTCGTCAACATTTCTCAAAACTGCATCAGATTTTATGACAATGTCTTAAAAAACAGTTAATAATTTAAAAAGTTGTAATATAATGAGGTGCTTTGTAAGTGTAAGACCCAACCCATTTCCAGCAAATCAAAACCACTCATCCTGAACTTACATTTATCAGGCCTGTTCTTCAAGAACCACACAAATACATGATTGATCTTCAGCTTCTCCTCTGCAAACTCCAAAACAGCAGTGAGCCTTCAGGATTGAGAAGAATAATGAAAACATACTCACTTATTCCCTTTTAAGGAAAGTCAGTACTATCTGACACTATAGTTGCAATGCCTCCTGGTTATTTTGCACACGCAAGACTAACTCTCCAATAAAGGTAGTTTCTTTTACTGTTAGTGTATATTTCAGTTTGGTCCAGCCTCAGGACACTGACTGTTTCTATGGGAACTGGAGCCTCTATTGATCCTGCAGTGACGCAATTGGTGATTTTATTTAGAAAGTCGAACCATATTGTGCATTGCACTTTCTTCCAATCTTAGTAATATGAGTCAGCTGTCTTGGTGCAAATGTTGACACGTCCGCTTGTATCAATAAATGTGTTTGGCTGTGAAGAAGCTGTCCCTTTTTGCATACAGTGAGAGTGCAGAAAGTGGCAAGACCTTTTAGGCCAGGATTAGAAGGTTTGGAAAAATGTATTAACTAATGTGACAGCATTGTGAGCAGTGGGGCTTAGTGTTCCCTTCACAACGCTAAAATAGGTCTTATTAGTTCAGTCCATGCTTATTGCTTATTGCTTACCCTTCTTTGGTGCCTTTGAGAAGTTCCCCGTTTGGTAAACCAACAAAGAGGCTACGGCCAGAAAGCACAGTCTGCATACTCCACGACAACTGCTCACTTAGCTGATACTGAAAAAGCAGAACCGATGATTCGCTGTCCAGTGAGGTCACCTGCTGTTTCACCGTTAACTTCCCATCCTGCATGAAAGGATGACATAAAAATTCATGAAATGACTTTACACTCATCTGTGCTTGAATAGTCACATTCCTCTCATGAACCTAGACAGAAGTTGCTGTTCATAGTTTAAACCACTGAAGATATTTTTATATGTTGCTTTAGTAAATAAGCATCTCCATCCAGAGGATGTGACGGCCTCACCTTATAAAGAAGCACATCTTGAGTCAGATCCCTGCTCGTGCTTTGCCCAGCTGTGTTCATCCTCTGTGGGTGAGGGGCATCAGGAGCACCACTGAGGCCCTGGAGCCTGCTGCCTGACCCAGCGGAGCACACAGGCCGAATCCACGAGTACAGCTCTGCACAGACACAAGACTTTGAACTTGTCACCTGAGTAATTCATGTTATACAAACAAGACATAAGATATGGCCAGTTTGACACAAACTCTCATTTGGCCTCATATGGCATAATCCTAAAGGCCTATATGACATATATTTGATTTAATAATAGTCTTAAGGGGAGACACTGGACAAAAACAATGTTTTTTCATTCACCTGTCAAGTTGTTAGTGTTTTGTTGAAAGAAAAGATCCAAGAGACACTGTTAAGTGTTTCTTTTATAGCACTATATTTGTGTAAACAGATTTCAACCACAATAATTAGCCTACAATACACATATTTACTCATTTGCATATTTAAACATAACATTTGAGAAAACCTGTAATACAAATCAGTCTCAGTAATACACTTATCAGTCAGCCCGATAAGACAATAGCTATTAGTTTATTTTTCTATTTATTTGTTTTTACCCTATTCACCTAGTGTTGAATAGTGTTGGTACCATAAGTGCATTTACAATGCGTGTTAAATTACACATTTACAGATTTATCAGTAACCTTAGTTAAAAGATATTTTACTATACCTTACACCTGAACCTAACCTTCACACGAACATTGCATGCTAGATATTGTAGACCCAAACCCTTTTTTCTAACCGTTACCTTAGGCTACAGGTAGGTTACATTTGGTACTCAAAATCTAGATAACCTACCTGATCCCCACACCTCGTCTAAATGATCGTTAAAATTAATTTTCATTGCTAAAATACATTTTCATGAGTAATGTGGATTTGCAATATATAAATTGGTTCTATCAGCTTTTAATGAAATTTATTTGTGATGTTTATTTATTGGCCGCGCACCAAGCTCAAGTATTGCGTAACGTCCCTCTAGGACGCGCGCTTGTCTAATAATCGTGTAACTGTTTGACACCGGAGGAACTGTGCTGCATTACAAACTTAAAAAACAACAACAAGAACAACAACAAAAAAACCCTCACAGAAAATAAACGTCAAAACCTCACAGAAAAAGAGAGAAAAGGTCTGACAGGACAAATGTGCGGTCCGGGACATGAACTACTGATGATGTAAGAACATAATGTACTCTACACCGTCACGAGTCACGACTCTAAATATGGAACACTGAGTCTTAAACAGTTCCTCGGCGATAGCAAATGATGCCAGCTGTTTGATTTACAGACACTGTAGAGCAGATAAGAATCATCGCGAATTATTCATCTGAATACCAGATACAGTTTTTCCGGTAGCATTTTTACAGGTAGCAGTTCTTCTGCAGAACATCAATGCATTTCACTTAGACTTAGTGCACATATTAAAATTTTATGCAATAAACATACTAATAAAAAAAGGAATTAAGAGACAATAATTGAGTCTTATCCAGCACTGACGGTTTTTATAAACGCCAAACCATGTATGGAATATTTTTGAGTTGATATGCTCGAACAGTGACCTAGGAAAAAAAAAAAAGGAAGAAAAAGACGCGACTACTACTTACCTTGCTTGGGTGTTGATCATTTCTTCTCTATGTAATGGATTCGGGTGAGGTATCCTGACTAGTCTCGGGTTTAAATAGACGTTATGATGCTGCTTCCTCGCGCGCGCCCTCTCCAGTGCACTCATCAACTGCTGCTTCATCATCAATTCAGGAGGTTATACATCTTGTTTTGCTCCAGTCCCCAAGTTCATATACTGATTGGAGGAGAAAACAATGTGATTTATCCCTCCTTGTTCCTTATATATACTGTATATACTGTACAAAAAAAAAAAATCATTATATATTGGAGAGTCATTTTGTATTAAAGACGTATACTGTACTTATATTTACACAGTCATATTTATTTTAACGTCTACAGAACGATTGCGATTAAAGGCATTTATAACGAATAATGTCCCCTTCACTTTAACTACGATAGTGAGTCTTAGTCCCTTGTTATGTCATAACATCACCACTAGATGAAGCAATAATCCTAATATTATATCTCAATCCTGTCCTCCATTGTCACCTCATGACTCATTCTTTAAAGCTGCTCTCTCAAATAATGCAAATAGTGCAAATAATGCCAGTCCAGGTATTTTGTAAAAAGAAAAAAAAAAACCTTGTGAATAATCTATTTTGCAAGCAGTGTTAGTAAACTATGAAAATTAATATTTTTATAGTGCCTTGGTGACTGTGTGTGTGTGTAGTAACAGAATTGAGTCTATGTACTTTCACATTATAAGGTTGTTTCAAAATACCAGAGTAAAATTAAAAATACATGATATATTGTAAACACAACTTTTATTGATCTCTCTCTAAAACTCCTCAAAAGCCTACATATCAAATATATATTTACCTTAAGAAAATATAAATAACGCACATATCCCAAATGAAGGCAGAGGTTAAAATATACCTTATTTAAATAGCTTCACAGTGGCCTTTAATTTTTGTCGGTAAAGTCAGGCAAAATAAAGCAATAAGCCCCAGAAGCCATGGTTTACAGTGAATTTATAAACAGCAAAGTGGCATTGTTAGACCCCCTTAGCTGTTATCAATTCACTTTAATAAAACAGCTTACAGCAGGGCTTATTGCTTTTATAAAGCGGTTAGTATTTACAGTAAGTTTCACGAAATAAAACAGAGGAAATAAAGTGTAATGATATTAATAAAAACATTATTCTTCCGCCCAACGGTTGTGGTAGAACACAGAGGTTGCTGAGCAACACACAGACATAAACAAAGGAGTATGTTTGTAGAGCATTTTGAAACAGCTTCGAACAAGGCTCAACCAATCAGAATCAATCGGTTTTCACACCGAAATTCATGAAAAAGTCTTTGACGCTCTATAGACGGTTTTTCAGCGGGCACATGCACCTGGACCAAAGTTAACTTCCGGTCTGTGTTTGTTTGTCAGTCACGTAATGCTCGTTTAAAAATCTCACCGAGGCCTGAGTGTTTTTATATCACTGTATTTCTGAAGGAAGACTGTCTTTAGAAGATGTCATTTTCATATCATCCTGCATAAAATCAGGGGCGTCCGTAGTTGGGTGAAAAGTGGGACTAAATTACCAGGGCCCCAAGTTGGTGAAATTTGATTTTCCTTTAAATATAATTTTAAGATCACAATAAATGTGTTTAACTAATGTAAATGCTAATATTTTGGGTAAATGTATCAGTTGATTGATGTATTAAATGGTGTTGTAGGTAGTTGTTGGCCACTGCTTGTGCATGGGGCCCAGAATTTGGTGCTACGGCCCTGCATATAAGGCAGTGTTTGTAAGCTCAGACCTGCTTTGTGTACAGCTGTTACTGAGGAAACCTCTAGTTTCACCTCCTGCTGGCAGAGAATGAGTCTGCATTTTTAATAAGTCTGTCTGATTTATGCAGCGAACATATTTTGCTTGTTATCAAAAAAAGAATCTACTTAAAGAAAGGACTTAGTTGTTGTTATTGATTCTATTTGGATGTTTACCAGAAGTTAAGTTAGGGCCACACAAGCACAAATGCGCAGGTACGTCTGTTTATGTTGTTGTCGTTGAAACCATCTATATTTGTCCCTGATGGTGTTGATTCAACAACCTATATTTCAACAACCCTACCTACACAAACTTCAAATAGTTTTTTTTTAATGATGTCTCAACTCATCTGCAAATAGTATTTAAAAAAGACAGAAATTTAGGCTATAAAATATAATACCAATGTTGTCCTTGTGTTGAGGGGTGTCATGTTTTCTTTCACAAAAATGAATCTTAATAAATCCTCCAAATGCAAGTTCATCAACAAATGAACAGCAAATATGCAGTCTGAGTTTTTTCATTATTATTGTTTGGAGATGCGTGGGGAGGGAATGACGGCTAAGGGTGTTTGTCTTCTTTGTTTACTGGAGGTTTAGTTTCTCTTAAGTAAGACACATTAATCAAATAATTTGGTGATTATATATCATATGTCAGAATAAGAACACAAGCCTGTCTAATATTTCGAAATGATATGACCTCACAAAATGACTCAATACAATAACACGATCCTGCTGCTAGTATGGCAGTGAGAAAGAGGCTCTTGGCAGTGCAGACTGAGCTCATTAGATAAAGAGGCATGAAGCGGAGGCTGGTCATTTGCGCAGCTCAGTCTAAGGGGAGGGTTGTCTAATCTTCTTCAGTACAAACATGACTCTGGAAGGTTGTGGAATGCCTCTGCTGTGGGGGTGGCAGAGGGTCAGGCTGAGGCCAAGGCAGGTGGTATACATCAGCCTCCGGGTGACATCGCCTACCCCCACCAGCCTCTAAACACTGTCAAATACTGCCGGCCGAGGAAGAGACGGGGGACACCATTGAGGGTATATGTCTATACGTTAGACTTCTTTGAAAAAGACAAGTTATACAAAATTTCGGATGAGCCTGAATTTAGCACGCCCATGTCAAAAGCTCTGTCCTTTCGATTTTGTTGCATGAACACGCACTGAAAGAAAGTGTATGATTTACAGTTGTTTAGCTAGGAACATTTTTACTCAGAAATTGTAAATTAAGAAAAAAATTCACAAAAATGTATAAAGAAATGTCAAAAACAACATTGAAATAAACATGAAATATTTTAATAGAAATAGTATAAAACAGTATAGTAAAATAATAACAATAATAATGTAAATTTTTAATTTTGTTTTTATTTACAACTCAGGGCTTTTCTTTCATTGATGTAAATGTAAATGCATATGTACCATTGGAGAGATCCTACTCTAAAAACAAAAATACATATTATTACATTTTCTGAAAATATTACAGTAATTCTGACTGGTTATTAATAATATCTAGACCTTATGTAAAAAATAAAAAAGATAAACAAAATAAATAAATGGATACAAAATAAATGTTTAAATTTAAATCAAAAGAAATTCCAATAAATGTTACTATCTTAAACTAAGAATATAGACATAATAATAAGAATAATAATAAATATTTATTACTATAACAAAACAAATGTAAGCACAGATGTCCAATGGAGAGATCATAATCTGAAAGCTGTTTTTAAATATATATATTATTAGATTTTATGAAAATATTACAGTAATTCTAACTGTAGTTTTCAACAAGACCTTACAAAAAAGAAAAATATTAAAATCAAATAAAATCTAAATAAATTCTAAAGAAAAAATTAAAAGAAAAGTTAGTATCTTAAACGAAAAATATATAGACAAAATAATACATTTACTCACTTCTCATTTTGAATTAGCTTAACTGCTAAAAATGACAAATTACCAAAGTGTAAAAACAAATAAATACATTAAACTTTAAACATCTTATTGTGGTAAAAAAATATTTTACCCTAATAGAAAAACAAGTGTGTAAGCAATAATTAGATGATTAAAATAAAAATATTACAGAATAGCAATTTTGTTTCCATTTACTCTATGAAATTTATATTAACTTAAAATTATTATTATTATTATCACATTGATTGATACTGCTTGACCTGAGCAAGCAGCTGTCCTCCTGGCGGCCCGTCAACCATTTGATGTCAATAGGCCTTTTGTTCCTCATTCTTAATCCTACCACTCCACACACACTGTGTCCACTTCTCTGGGCATAACTGTGTCCCATATTATGTAAACAACAAAGGGTGAGCGAGGTTGTGTTTGAAAAACTTTTACCACTTGCAGTTTTCCTCTCTGCGGCTGAGTCAACACTGAGTCTTGTACAAGCGCAAAAGTCTCAAAGCTGTACAGGCAAAAGAGCAACACGCACATTTCTGATCTCGGACATGTATGGTTACATTTAGGCTGCTTTATTTATCATCCCATATGGCCCCGTTTTTTTTAAAGCGTCAGAAAGTGCACAGCGTGGAGCGTCTGAATAATGCAAACTGTACCGTCCTCGTAAGTCCAGAGAGAGTGTGTTGTGCAGTTGTGGAAAGAACAGGAGCTGACAGGCCCATACAGGAGGGAGGGTCATTATTAAATATTCATCTTTTTAGGCTGAGACAGACTTTAGTAGATGTGATGGACAGCTGCGTGATGCCCAGTCCCTTGCTGTATTTAAGTCTGCCTTAAATGTGATTGTCTTCACTGTCTACAAAAACACTGACTAAACTGAGATACTGTAGACTGATGTTGAGAAGATATTAAAAGAATTTCAAGAGAATATGAGCAATATCAATCTATTACAGTAAATCTTCACAACATGTTGAGTCAATACCAAAACATTTGTGACCATATTCATTTTCAAAACCTTCATTGTTGCTGTCATATCTCGTATTGAGAAGGTAAATCTTAACATATGCATTGGCCCACTTTATCTCCATCACGCACGCCCCTTATCCAGCCCTTAACAGTCCCATGCATCACTGAATCACTCCCCCGACTTCTGTTTAATATTTGATGAGATCAGTTCCTCTTGACTGGTTTTTCTGTGTTTCTGTAGTTCTACTTCGCAGTCTATGCTGCGTGAGAGGTTTAAAATGGCTATATGAAGTTTTGCTTGCGCCACTAGAAAAGTGGGTCCCAAAAGCTGTTTGTGCTTAAAGGTAAGTCCTAAAAAAAGCCTTTCTGATGATGACCGTCCCTTGAAATCAAGTTTGTTGCTACAAAAACTTGAATTTGTGCACTCAGACTATAAGACCCTTGACTTTAATTTGCACACTAGACTGTGCACATATTAGGGTAGCACTATATTGAATTTTATGCGATTCTGTGAAAGACAGAAGTTCAGCATTTTCAATGGATCACCTAAAATTTATTAAATATATTTAAATATTTTGAGCACGCTTCCAAAACCCTTATGGACAGAGTTGTTATTCTTGCAGCCTGAAATTGTCTTTATGTTGCCTTCTAATTCAAATAATAATATTAAGAACTATCATCTTTTTATTGGTATTAAAGATAATCATCCAGTATTTTCACATTGGACAGCCTCAGTTCATTCAAATTGTCATTTGACTGAATACACAGTAGCTCACGTTTGCTTCTCTCAGTATGAGCTGAGCCCAATTATTTGAGATGGAGCACTGAAGAGCCTCATTGGGAGTTTGTTGTAATTTGTTCTGTTTGGCAGTGGGTCTAGGCACAGAGCCAAATTTGGATGTTCCCATCCAGTTTCCAGAGTATTTACTATTTCAGTTCTTGTTTTTTACATTATACATAGTTTTCATGAGATGTCCCTTATTTAACAAAGAGTTTGGCTGGGATTGCATTTCCTAAATGCATGGAATGTTTATGTAAGTTCCGTGGTATCAGATCCCAATTTGTCTCTCTGGGAATGTGTTGCCCTTTATTTTAACAGCATAACCTTTTATGTGTATTTTCCAAATTTAAACAGGAAACATGGGATCACTTGTGAAAATATGAGGGAGGATGTAAATTAAATAGCTTTTTAATCAAGAAGAAATAGTAAAACTTGAACTAATAAGTGAGAAAAAAGAAAGAGAGAATACATTTTTAAATAGATTCTAACTGCTTGGAAGTAACAAAAACATTAGTTATCATTTTGGGTGTCTTCAGAGTTGTCTTTAATGTAAGATAATATAACAGATGGCATCTGATAGAGGAAATGACAGATTAACACAAGAGCTTTTGTCAACTCTGACTCGGCAGTCCAAGAGAATACAGATGCAGGAGAAACCTAAAGGGCAAAATAATATCCTTCGGTCATAAGGTCTCATTGCTTCAAGAAGCAAAAGAGGCCATCAAGAAGTAAACAGGAAACAGACTGTATTGATGCATGCAGCACTTACCATTATTCTGTTTTTGTTTGTTTTATCCAGCTCTGCATCAACAATTATTCCCGAGATTCTACGCCAATGGTTTGTTTTTATAGTGGCAAAAATGTCCCTGACCATGAGGCAATGAACTGTGGTGACTTTGCGTTTTAGGCGTTTAGTGTCTAAAATGGCAGAGCGGGAAGTTTTATTGAGACTGAGAGCAGTTCACATCCCAGTTGGGTCTAATGCTATCAAGCTTGTTACAATCAAGAGATGCGTTCACCATTGTCTGTGTGTGCTGCTATTGAGTATTTCAGTCTGATGGAGAAATCCCCTTAAGACTGGATTACACTATAAAACTTTCAAATTGTAACAGATTTTAAAACACTTGTCGACTCTGGTTAGAAAAAACGTATCACACACTACAAGACTTTAAAGTCATTCCGAATACAACAAACTCATGGAGAACCGTTGCTCAGGGAAGCATGTGTTCTACAATTGTCTTAAAATGGCAAACATGACAACGTGTTTGTGCCCATTACTTTTGGCAACTGGTGACATACACAGACTGTAAATTAGGGCAAAAAACAAACAAACAAAAAAAATGATTTGTGTAGTGCATTCCAGCCTTTACATCAGTGCAATCCCGCTGAAAAAAGCTAAAAAAATGTATGCGGCCTATTAATCTGGATGCATCACTGGGGTCACAGCATGAATCAAAAACTAAAAAAACTCTCAATAATGTCACCACTTATGAGCGTCTTAAGTGATTAAGTCTTTCCAAAAGGAATATTTTTCCTTATTCAGACCTGAACGTCTCTTCTGAGCTGAAAGAAGGAGCGCGGGAGTAAATGTTGGATACGCAGTGAGGCACAGAGGACACAGGGAACACAAGCTAAGTGCTGTGGAGCTCTATGACTCTGATGCGATGGGACGGAGCCAGTGAGGCGTAAGGAGGAGGAGTGTGGATTGAGGTGGCTTTTGGGACAATGGGCCTGCTCTTCTCCAATAAAACATGAAGGCCTCATCAACAGAATTCTGGCCCCACTGTACAGGCTTTGTGTTGAGGAGCTCACCACTAACAAGGAGATGACACGAAACGGGATGTCGATTAACATAACGCCGAGAAATCGCAGGGTCGCTTTGATGATACTATGTTGTGTTTCTATGATTTATAAAGCGCTAGAAGGAGATGAAAGATTTTGAAAACCATTGGTCTGAATGTCACTTTGTGGTGTAACGTGTCAGACGAATGCCAGCACCCTTCTGGCTATGGCATGTCTGCACTCAGCCAATCTGTACACTTGTCATTCTTTAAGAGCCTGGCACTGATACGTCTATCAGTCTGTCTACTGTATAATCATCTTTGGCTCTGTGTACCTCTGTGCTCTGTTTGACTTATTTTTAAACCCCTGAGAACAAGACAAGAGGCATAGGTTACTATTAGAATGCGTGTTAATGGAAAAACTGACATCAGGGCGGTCAACCTTTCATTTGATGTTGTTGGCAAATGTTTTTCCTAACTATTTGTTAGTACATTAAAGCATTAAATGCATCCAGTTTGGAGCTTGTAACCGAATTAAGCAGCCCCACCATAAGACAGGCCCTCAAACAAACTGCAAGTCTGTATATAAACATCTGTAGGATTTATAAATAGTTCATAGTTCCCTTATGTACAATGGAATTAGAGAGGCCTGGCAAGAAAGAATATGTCTATATTTAGACAGATTGTACAAAACAACACTAGGTCAATCGCTACAAAAAAAAAAAGAAATTTTCTCAACCCCCACCACACCCCACCGGCTTCAGCAAGCTCTTTTACTTTGACTACACAATGTCAGGAAAGGGGACAGAAGACCAGCTGAAGGTGCAAACAGTCTAAAATAAATTCATGAGCTTTACAATACAGGCCCATTTTTAATAGACGTTCCCTGTATTGTAAGTGTCTCGCTGCGTCTAAAGACAAGTAGCTTTCCTTTTAAACAGATGTTCCCATAATTAAATGCACTCAAATGTCAGGGTTATTTTTAGAATAGCTCAGTTTTTCAACAAACAAATAGAGGATGTATAGGCTACACCCTGACTCTTTCACAACTGCCACCCATAAAGAAACTTTAAAGTTAGTTCTACAAAGTTTTTTATATCTCTTGAGTAAACGAATTAATATGGCGTTTCTCTCTTTTATTTATTTACTCCCCTCCCTCCTCCTGATACAGTTGATACGAGATGTCTCCAATAATAAAAGGAGCGGCTCCAATTGGTCCGTACTTTCCCATGAAGGCGACGATTCACTAATGGAGGGGTTGGCTTATCCACCAGCTGCAACGCCGCTCTAGAGCCTGCCCCATCTCATTTGATGACCTAATTGGCGAGCAGGTCAACTATGGAACAGGTTTTACCCATGAGCTCTGCTTTCTTTGAAATTTAACATTTAAAACGAGGTAAATGTGAGGTGGCACCGCCATTTCTCTTTTTTTCTCTTCCCCCCCACCGCCACGCACTGCACTTCTTTTCACCGAGTCACCTTCGTGTCTTCAGCTCACCTGGCACTTCTGACACGACCTCAGTGTCCCGCACGAGTTCTGCTGAGTCCCCGCACGGATAGCCTTCAGCATCCAGTCGCACTTTAGGACGCGGAAAAACACAAAACTTCTGACGGTCCTTCTGGGTGTCTCAAGTTTACGCACAAGATGAGTATCAAGTCTGACTCCGAGCCAAACAACAACGTCTCTATTGAAGAGGAGGTGAGAGTTTGGCGTTTAAAGTTAGTCACTGAGGTAAAGTGTCTGTAATGAGTAAATTTGTCTAGGTCCATGTACATTTGTTTCAAGCTTTTGAAGCGTGAAGGGGAGCCTCTCTCCGCGGAGTTTTTGCTGTCAGGGAAAAGTATCAACTGAGAATCAAAAGACGGGAGTTTGAAGTTAGTAAATCAGAATGAAAATTAATTGTTTTGCTTTAAAATGAATAATCACACATGCACCATGAAAGATTAGGCAGTCTTTTTGTTGAGCGGTATGCTAATGGCGTTTCCTTTTTTACAAACATTTAGGGAGTTAAATTGCGCCATGTGTGAGGTTTGTCTTTCTGTTTTCTTTTTGGCCAGGGTTTTAATGGTTTAAAATGCATACTTACTGAAGTACTTGATGGAAGTCTCTCGGTTGATATAGTTGGTTGTCTCCACCTGTCACGTAAACGGACGCAAATCACCGAATTGTTTGTAATTGACTTCAGTCAGTGATGGTCTTAAACTTTGTAATGGGCGAAGTGCAGCACGGTGTAATGCTTTTGTGGTTTCTTCATACACCATGCTGTTAAAAATGCAAACAGTTAAAAATAAATTAAATAAAATGGCTAACCAAAGGTGAAAAAAAAAAACTATATGAAATGTAGTCTTATGTATAGTTATTAGGTTTTTAAACTCTGCATCTTTTTTTTTCATTTTTTTTTTCACCCTCACTTTTTTTACTCATTTTATATTAAATGGACGCTGCTGCAATTATGCACCATTCATGAATAGTATATAATATATAAATACATAATATCCCATAATATATAACTTTGAAATCTATTTTGGATTGTAAAATGTCAATATCACTTGCAGCTGTTTGAATAATCAGTTCACCTGAACAACATTAAGTAATTAAATTAAATGAATAGAATATAAAAATAAACTTTTAAAATACAATATAAAAAACAAAACAAAAAAACATTTATATAAGATTATTAGACCATACAGGTGACGCACAGCAATAAGATGTAGAGGTGAAGGGTGGTGGAGCGGTGGTTGATGGCCAAGGAATGGTGTTGCGCTGTCGGGGTTGTTGCTGTGGGTCAGAGGAAGGAAGTGCTGTCACGCTGTGCAATGTTGTCCATCGCTGTTCCACTGGCAGTCCATTGTGGCTTTGAACCTCCCACCAAGTCAAAGAGAGTGGATACATTTTTTTTTTTTTTTTCTGTAGCTATTTGGCAGAATGTGGCCTTAAATGCGTATGTTATGTACCGTAAATTTCTGTATGCGAGGATAAATCTGCCAGGCTTTTTAAAACTCCATTCTTACAAACAATTACATTTTATTAAATAAATGCTGACTTATTAGGCATTTGATTTATTTTTTTGTATTTTACAGGTGCGAACTCTATTTGTCAGTGGTCTGCCAACGGATATCAAACCTCGTGAGCTCTATCTGCTGTTTCGACCATATAAGGTAAAAATGTATTGTTTTAAATGGCAGATCTCATTGACGTTTTTAGTCAAAACTCTATTTATGGCTTAGCTCCTAATTGTTATGGTCACCTAAGCAACAGTACTCACAAATCTCACAGAAACAATGAATTAACTGGAGGGGAATAATCAAGTTTCTAAATGGAGTTTTAAAATGGTTAGAATTTTCCAATGCTCCGCAGCAGAGATGTTCCGGTGGTAAAGTGCATCCTCTGTAAATGTCTCTATCTGACAGAGTTGGCCTCTTATGGGGAGTTCAGCAGGAATTTCTTCCTTTTCAAGCATGTGACTACATTGCTGCTAATTGGATTTCTTTTCCTTTTCAGGGTTATGAGGGTTCACTTATCAAGTTAACATCAAAGCAGGTGAGAGGTTGTTGGATATTACAGCTGACCAGGCCTGTGTGTTATATTAAAACATGTGCTTTTGCACTTATGCTGCAGTCATGCCTATTATACATATTTCCCCCAGTGATTGTAAACCTAAATTTAGGACTGCATAGTGATCAGTCACATTCTTTTTGTTTGTTTTAATAATAAAAACAACAAAAGAATTCCATTTTAACATGTCTCTTGATTAATGACACCGTGGCCATTGATTTGTTCTTTCTTTGTTTTCCAGCCTGTTGGGTTTGTAACCTTTGATAGTCGTTCCGGAGCTGAAGCGGCAAAAAATGCATTAAACGTAAGAAACCAGCCGTCTGTAAGCAATGGTTTGAATTATTGAAAATCTGATTCCCAGCTAGGTTCATACTTGATGTGGTTTAGATGCATTGTCATCTTCTGTATATGCATACCTTTCCTACTCGCAGTTTATGCAACAAAAGGCCATAGCTTGCGTCCATTTCTCTAGTTATCTCATTTAACCATAAAACATGGTGTGCTTAAGGTGTCCCATATTCTCTGATCTGTTCCAATACCTTACAAATAAGTGCAAAACATTTTTCTCAAGCGTTAGAACGCCACGATTCAGAGAAGCCACTCTATGGTAAATTACTATAACTGTTTTTCTTGCTTTTAGCGTGTAGTATGTGTCCACCTCTGTTTAGGTAGCCACTAGCTTTGCCGTTCATTCACTAGTAGAAACGTTCACTGCATGTTGGCACCAGCTTAAAACGCACTGCACATTTTGACCAGGGTCTGGCAGGCACGACCCATCCCCATTACTCTGTCCCCCTCCTCCCCTTGTGTCTCCAGGGGGTTCGATTTGACCCTGAAAACCCGCAGACCCTCCGGTTAGAGTTTGCTAAGGCCAACACGAAGATGGCAAAGAGTAAGCTGATGGGCACTCCGAATCCCACAAATATCCACCCAGCTCTAGGAGCGCACTTCATAGCACGGGACCCATGTAAGTTCATGGTCGACACGGTAGATCACACAATGCAAATGCAGAGACAGACACACAGGCCCACACTCTGTACTGTAGCTACACATGTATAGAGTAGATCTTAGAAAAACACAAGAAACTAATCCACCTCCACATGCATGTGTCATTAGCAAATGGCCTTTTCTGTTCTCTCAGTTCTATTACATTTAAGTTGAGCCTTAGCACTTCACATCTCATTCAACCTCTCTTCTGTTCCAAGTCACAGAAATTACCAGAGATCATACAGGTATCAGTATTTAGTTCCTGCATCTTTTTGCTCATTTTTTTAAAGTCTCTTAAAAAGTGTGAGGGCCTCGGACTTCAACAATTTGTCAAACAAGTGATTTCAGTCATGTCTGACATTCTGACCTGTCCTGAGCCTGAGGTGATGTTTCCTTTTACTTATCCCCATCCTTAGATGACTTGACAGGGGCAGCGCTGATCCCAGCATCTCCAGAGGCCTGGTCTCCTTACCCACTCTATACTCCGGAGCTTAGTCCCGGCCTGCCCCACACGGCTTTCACCTACCCAGCAGCGGCGGCCGCAGCAGCAGCTGCACTTCATGCTCAGGTGAGGCCATTTTTAATTATTTTTGTTAAATTTATCTTGTGTTTTTTTTTTTCGTATTTTTCCTGTTTCTTGATTGCTCTCCTTTTTTAATTCGTTTCCCCACTTCATTGTTTATTTACTAATAATAAAATGTATTATCCTTTTAATTAGTATATTTAATATTTTTTGCTTTTCACTTTTCATCTTTAATTTTTTCTTACATATTTGTTCTTTTTCTTTCTCTTTAACTTAACATTTTAATTTAATTTATCTTGTTTCTTGTCTAAATGAATGTTATGCACTAATTTATGGAACGCAAGGTTTTTTTAAAAAAAAAAAATCCTGCTAGTCATCTTGTCAAAATCAAATTATTATTTTTTTCTTCCCCAGATGGAAACAATATATTTTAATGGAAAAATACAACAATATATGTTGAAATTTAGTTTTAAAAAATTAGACATTTTATAAAATGTGATCTCATTCATGTTTTAAGCTACTGTAAATCTGACTTATTGGACAATCCTTTTATGTACACTTATGAAAATTATTATAAATGTGTTGAAAAAAATGTTTGAGTATTCAAAGAAAGCAACTGTCAGCGGTGACTGCTTTGTGCTAATGAGTTGTGAAGATTTCCTCAGTCACAAAGTCTGAAGGTGTTCATTTATATTTATTCATTTTTAATAGATGCGCTGGTATCCCTCCACTTCAGACTCCTCCCAGCCTGGATGGAAATCCCGGCAATTCTGTTAAAATATAGTAAGGTAATAGTATACTTATGTGTTAATTTTTATCATGATCATTACTAGTAGTGGTGGTGATTTTTAATCTGCTTTTTTCCTTTTTTTTTAGATTTCTCTCTTCAAATGGCGTCTTCCAGCTCCTGTTTAAAATCGGTCCAGTTCATTTGAACCTTTGGTTTTTGGATGTAGTAAATCCTTTGGAGTTAGACTGTGAGATGAAATTGAGTTCGTATTGCTCATTGAGCTTGTATTGAAAAAATTGCCAACAGCACAAAAATGAGGTGTATAGATGGTACAGTAGACCTGAGCAGTTCTTAATGTAAACCCCCCCCCCCCCCCCTTCTTTGTATTGAAGAATTTAAGAAAAAATATTAATTAATTCATTAAGATTTGCTCTGGGTCGAAGTAAAAAGAGGCAATCAACTGAAGCTGACATTGAGCATGTTAGTTTTGGCATGAAGTGTAGCTCTGTGCGTCATTGTAGTATGTTTGTTGCTTCCATGACCGGTGTAACCTTGTTTAGTAGCTTGGTCATTGAAGTTGCTTATGTTATGTACAAAACTGTGGCCAACTTATTTTGGGTAATGTGATGTCCAGACAGCCAGATGGTTCCCCCTGCTAGTTTCCACTGTAACACATCACAGAGGGTCTGATGTATTTACAAAAATGAGACCACCTCAATCTAGAGTGTGTGACCGGGGAGAGAAGAGTTTGTGCAATTGAAATAAGTAATCTGTATAAGTTATTGGTAACTCTTTGTGTTGACATTTCTGTTTTCTGTATCTATGTCCTTTATAGCCATTTCAGAAGTTAAGTTGTAATTTTTTTTGTGGGGTTTTGACCGTGTCAGTGTGGCACAAAACTAACAGTATATGGACAGCAAATTTGCTGCTAACATGAAGTTGCTGTTAATACTCTGAATATAAAGATATGCTACAATGGTGCATGATTTTAATGTGGGTGGAGTAATGGCTAATTCAGACATTTGTAAAAAAAAAAGCAAAAAAAAAAGTGTTTGGTGTACAAAAATACTGCTGTATGATATAGTATTAAAATGGGAATGCATTAAAATGTCTTGTGTACTTTTATTGACTTGCACTACAGTTCATCTTGATTTTAAGCATCTTGCATGAGTACATTCACTCAGATTAAACATCTGGAATTAGGGGCATAATTTTAAGGATGAAAATGTGAGAATGCTAAAAGTGTGTAATCATCCATCCTTATGTTTAGCATGCAGCACAAAAAATGTTAGGCAGAATGTCAAGTTGTTTAGTGGTTTTTATGCCAAAAACAGTTCTTATGCCAGTCATATACTTGTCATTGTCAAAGAGGTTTACAACAAAATGAAACCTGTACTTTTGAGGTGAACTAACTATAAAGACTGGAGCAAATAATGCAAGTGCTGCCCTCTAGAGGCAATGAGTTGGTAGTCTTTGTAACTCGTTTTAAATGGGCTGCCAACACTGAAAGTTGTTACCAAGCACTCCAGCAATACGCCTGTCGTCGGTCACTTTTGTATTTATTATGTAAGTATTATTACAAAGTGTAATTTGTCTTTGACAATGCATAATCTATAAATGCTGCTCTCCATGGTCCTGATTTCCGTCAATAATATACATTTACAGTGGACGTGACGCACTTGCATTGAACAATTAATATAATGGCAAAATAAGTGATCACGTTTTTTTTCTAGATCTAAATATATTCATAAATCTCGCATAATGCTCAAAAATGCACGACACGTCAGACGCCACAGCTATATAATATTTTTTGGAATTAGATGAATTAACTTGAATGAGAAAATGAGACTCGGGCAGGAATCAGAAATATTATAATAAATGATATTATAATATAGATAGTTTGGGGACGTTTAAAAGACACGGTAGTTTTTGAAACGCTAAATTAGCCTATAAAAATGTCGCGTCCGCGTTCAGTGCCCGCCCCTCATGAATAAATATCCATATGAAATCAGTGATTGGTTAGTTAAGAGAAAAACTGGATCCCAGGAGACTAGGCGCTTGACCTGGGCACAGGTGTTGTAAATGAAGCCAAAATTTTCTTCGAAAGGTTTAAGTAGACTTAGGAGAGTTAAATAAGTGTTGTTTTCGATTATTTTGGTTGGTAGCTCCACCATGGCGTTTTCTTTGGTGAGTGCGGTGATTTGAATCTTACACCACTTTTGTTCAACAGGTTTTGTGAGCGTGTGAAGTGTTTTCGTTGTAATTGTTTGACCTTTGTTTACTACTTTAGCAAAAAATTGGGGTTATTTTGAAGTTTTTGGTGGGGAAGAGGGGGAATAAGTGATTTTTGTTGTTGCTGAGCACATTCTCCTGCATTTGTCATCAGTAACTGTTAATGGTTGCTCACAGTGAGGTACGGCTCCATTAATAGTTGCCATTGATAGGTTCTGTTAGATGTAAGCATTGGCTGCTTTTGTAGTTCAATTAAACGGCATGCGTGGCTAACTAACGTAGTTGTATAAACAAGCATGTTGTTCACAATCACTCTTGTGAAAGTGGACTAGTGAAATTATCCTCAATTTCAAGTCTTCTGGCATCCTACTGTTTTGCTAACTGAACAAAAAAAATGGTGAGGGGAGAATCCGGCCTGTTTCACCATTTGTGATGCATATCTGTTTTGTTCTGACAGAGTGAGAATCCCAGACTTCTTAACTGCCTGGATTCTGATATTCCAGCCCTGTCCACATGCAGCAATGCAGACGCGTTCTCCAGGATGAACACCATGCTGGGAAACTCACTGGATCTGAGCGGGGTTTGCACAACTCCCACTGCCAAATGCAAGCGAGACCCTTTTCATGGTAAACCCTAGTTTGTGTACAAGGTAGAAATTCCTTAATATGCAGGCACAATAACAAAATCGAGCTTTTTCTGCTACCCACATTTATGCTGCGTTGATGTTTACATGTTCAGCTTTGGCCCTGCTTTCAAGCATCATGTGCACAGGGAATCTTTACGCCATGCAGGCGGTACAGAGGATGCTGAATCAGGGCTGGAGCTAGCGGTTGGATGCGGTCCAGCTCTGCATAGGAAGCCCAGATTGCTCATTCTTCAGCTACTTAGCCAATAGCAACAGTCCTGCGATTCACTGGAGTTTTCTGTCTCTTAGCCTGCAGCTAGCAGCGAACTGCCTCTCCCTGCCACCTCGAGTGTCTGAGCCAGAGGTGGGAGGGGGTGCTGTCTCTTTGCAGGAGAATTTGTCAGGAATGCTCGGTGGTGTGGCATCTGAGGAGGCCAGGGACCGATGTCATTAGCAAGGGGCTGTGAGGGCAGCAGCGCCTGGGTCACATGCAGGGTGGGTCGTCTCTGCAGAGACTGCTGCTCCTGTGCGGTTTAGCCAGGCGGAGGGAGGAGAGCTGTGATTTATCAGAGTCTAGGGAGCCGATGCTTTCTTGAAATACATGCCTTTTATTCCCACTGCTGATGCAGAGTCGCCAAAAAGTCTTTGTTTTGTTTCTGGACTCTGTTAACAGGTCGTCCCGACTCAGACCTGTCTGCGGTCCGAAGCAGGATGCTTTTTCCCAGCGGTGGGCAGGACTCAGCCAGGGGTCTGCCTGACGTCAATAACTGGGGTCTGGGCCTACAGTCCCTCAGCCTGTCTGACTGGGAGAGACCGTGGAGTAGCCATGACACGGATCCCTCTGCACAGACCAACACAGCCTCACGTGAGTGGAATGAATAGAATTTAAAGGAACCATGTAATAATGACACTATTACACAAAAAATGAAGTAAGCATTTATAGTATTGCTTTCAAGTGAGTCTTCATATTGTTTATAAAACAATTGTTTTGTTTTTTTTTTGGGTTTTTTTCTGGGTCTTTGGCCTTGTCTTGAGTAAAGCATGTTTAAACCGCTCCCACTTGGCCTGTAACAGTGAATCAGAGCCTTTTGTTGATGATGGATACAGATTCTCGGCCTGCCTCATGCACTTGTGATTCTCAGTAGTGCTGCACCCTATAAGAGCGCTATTCTTGTTTTTGTACTTATTATTGTGTTCGTGTTCTTGTATTGGATTTCCTTAATTTGATGCCGTTTCTTACAATTTTCCAGTGCAAGGGATTTTGGGGACTCCCAGCCATATCTCCAACAAGCTTCCGAGCTACTCGGAGCCTTCCATTGGTGCCACTGACTTTCTAGAAAAATTTCCCGGCATGGCACGCTTAAATTCTCAATCTTTCCTGGACTCTCACTCCATTAGCCCAGTGGACTCTGAGACCAGTGGCTTCAGCTCTGGTTCTGATCACCTCTCAGACCTGCTGGTAAGTGTTTCTGCCAACCTCCTATTTATTATTTTTATTTTAATTAGGTGGTTCCAAATATTGAGCATTACAATATTAATTGTTAATTTGTGGGCAGCACACATTTTTCACCTTTCTGAAGATGTTTGTGAATCTGTCTCCAGATTATAACTGATGATTTACTCAGGACAGTGGCTTGTATTTTTATTAATAATTTGTGAGCGGCTCAAATTTGTCTTGTCTTTGCATATTCGAAGTATTATGGTGCATGATTCATGCCTTTTTTGCGTTTTAATTTAAGCTAAAGTTGTATTGGGTAATCAATTGCAACGGGTTATCAAGACTGATTTTACTTGAGTTTCTTTGTCTATGCAATTTTGGCGGTCCAACTAAAAGCTGCTATGAGTGCTGCATGTTAATTCTGAGCATTTATACCATTGTTTTTCCTGCTGTTAAGGCTCTTATAGCAGTATGACTTTCTGTCAAGCTGCAGTTGAAATGTAATGTTATCAGAAGTGCTGTACAAATTTGACTTGACTGTCAATTCAAGCAGCAGAGTATGGAATGGCGTTTTGATGAGGTTACTTTTAAAGGTATCTTACTATGTTCCTTGAATGTTCTTGTTGGCAGTGCTAACTCTTCTCTCTTGCATTTTTGTAGTCTTCTTTGAGGATCTCGCCATCTGTGCCCTTTCTTATGTCCAGTATGCAACGGGATCCCCTCAAGCTAGCTCTGGGCTCTCGTTTGGACCACAGCAGCTCCCCTCTTACTCCACCACCCAGTGCCACCCCAAGTGGTGGTCTGTCCCACCGCTGGCCAGGTGCCTCCATCTGGCCCAACTGGGACCTAATGAAGACCCCTGAGAGCCCCTTCAGCATTGAAAGAGAGGCCTGGCTCCACAGACAGGCAGCCTGTATGGCCTATTGCATGCTACGCTAGAACATGAATTCATAGGCTCTCCCCCTCCCGAAGTCTCTGAACGTCCTTTTAACACTTCAGTTGAACGGATTTGTTCAACCCTGTTGCTGCCCTTTAGTGTGCTGGTTTTCATCAATACATAATGCAGGTGTGTCTTTGTGCTTATTTTGCAATTTGTGCTTCACAGCCATCAATGAAGCTACCTTCACATGGAGTGGACAGCTGCCCCCCAGACACTACCAAAATCCCATTTATTCCTGCAAGGTCTTTTTGGGAGGAGTTCCCTGGGACATCACTGAAGGTGAAATAACTGCTTTTTATACAAACATGTAAAATTGTAGCCTGCCTTAAGTTGAATTAGGTTTTTTTTTTTTTTTTTGAATCGATTACTAGCTTACTAGTTACATTTCAAATGATTGTGTTAGTGGGTGTAATTTGTTTTTACATGTTAGAGAAGATTGCATTTTTATATATAATTTTTCCAGGCTGCACCATTAGGTGTAATATAGCAATAACACTAATGAAATGATTACTACATACTAATTCAATATCTAGTCAGTGCAACCTTGTTGAATAACCTTTCAGAAACCTAAATCTTACTAATGCCAAACTTTGAATTGTATAGGTATACCATAACCCTGTTTGCTTCTAGACTAATGGCTTTTTGTCTCTTTATCCCCAGCTGGTTTGATAAACACTTTTAAATGCTATGGCCCTCTCAGTGTGGAGTGGCCGGGTAAGGATGGCAAGCACCCTCGCTGCCCTCCGAAAGGTAATATGCCCAAAGGTAATGCTGAAAGGGTAGGAAACTTATTTTATTACAGCACTGTTGTGGGATGGTGCGGCTCATGGCACTCAACTTCTTGGTGACTACACAAAAACCCTTCATACACATGGTGTGTGTGTGGGTAGTGTTGTGTTTTTATTTTTTATTTTTTATTTTTTATTCCCTCCTTCCCTCTCTCTGGGAGTTTAATTTGTCAAGTTTGTCACTTTGTTGTGTAGTCTACAGTAATGGGGATCCCTGTGTGATTGAATGGAGCAATGTTCTGATCATGTGACCCATTTTATTTTTTTCTTTTTAAATTCATTCTTCCCCCAGGTTATGTGTACTTGGTGTTTGAATCAGACAAGTCTGTGCGTGCCCTGCTTCAGGACTGCACTGAGGACCTCCTCCATCCTGAGGGCTACAGCGAGTATTATTTCAAAATGTCCAGCAGAAGGATGCGCTGCAAAGACGTAAGATGGGCTTAAGGAGTAGATTTTTATCATTTGTTAGTAGTGTGGTTGGGGTTTTTTTTTTTTTTAATGGGCTTATGTGTATTATTATTATTATTATTATTATTATTATTATTATTTATTATTTATTATTATTATTATTATAATATATTTATTTATTTTTTTTTTCCCTCTCAGGCACAGGTGATCCCTTGGGTGATTTCAGACAGTAACTATGTGAGTTGCCCCTCTCAAAGACTGGACCCTAGGAACACGGTGTTTGTAGGAGCCCTGCATGGCATGCTGAATGCTGAGGCCCTGGCCAGCATCATGAATGATCTCTTCGGAGGTGTTGTGTATGCAGGCATTGACACAGATAAGCACAAGTACCCCATTGGTGAGGATTACCCATGCACCTGTTGACTTTATTTTTTTAACATTTACTGAGAACTTGCAAAAATGTATTTAATTATTATTATATATTTTTTTTTTTAACCCCCCCCTCTCAAAGGATCTGGACGTGTAACCTTTAACAACCAGCGCAGTTATCTGAAAGCTGTGAGTGCTGCATTTGTTGAGATAAAGACGCCTAAATTTACAAAGAAGGTAAAGTGGACATTTGAAACCTAGTGTTTTGCTATTTCACTTATTTCATATATAGACTCTACATCAGGGGTGCCCAACCCTGCTCCTGGCCATCGACTGTCCTGCAAAGTTTAGCTCCAACTCTAATCAAACACACCTGAAGCAAGTAATTAAATTCATTTTTATTTTTTTAAGGATCACTTGAAAGCTAAAGCCATGTGTTTTTGATTAGTTGGAGCTAAACTTTTGCAGGACAATCTTTGCCAGGAGCATGATTGGGCGCCCCTGCTCTACATGGTCATTTGAGTTCAGTTTACTTTGCTTTTTGTCAAGTTATCTGGTGTCTGTTGGCAGTTTTGATTTAGACTTTTTAATACGGTAGTATGCAACTTTTTTTTTTTTTTTTTTTTTTTTTTTTTTTTTAAATGGTGTTGCTGGTTTTGGTTCAAATTGACCCATACTTGGAGGATGCCATCTGTCAATCATGCAGTCGTGAGCCTGGGCCGTTCTTCTGCAGGGACAAGGTGAGGTGTCTCTCCCTTTTCTCTCTCTCCCCTTTGTTAGCGGTCTCTGTAAGTGCATTAATGGGTACTGTATAATTGTCTTCCCCCAGACCTGCTTCAAATACTACTGTCGCTCCTGCTGGCATAGGCAGCACTCCATGGACATCCTCAGTAACCACCGCCCTCTGATGCGCAACCAGAAGAAGCGGGATGCCAACTGAAACCACGCATGGCAGCACGATGCCTCAGCCTGGATGTCCATTGCGCCTGCTCCCCTTGGGGAACCGCTCCAGAGTCGGCCCCCCTTCAAAAGGCCCTCCCAGGAGTTGGGGCATGGGGAAACACTGTAGAAAGTTCACTGTTGCACTTTCTTTTTAGTTTGTCTTGTTCACTTTGGCACTGTACACAGTGAGATGGGTTAGCTGGGACCCGTGAATGGGAAGACCCAGAGTTTTTGAACCAAGTTGAGATTCAGGCCATGGTTAAAGGTTTTTTTTTTGTTTTTTGTTTTTTTCTTTTTTTCTCGTTTTATATAGGTTGCTATTTTGGTTTGTTAATTCATTCTAAAGTCTCCTTGTTTAACAGAAGGAAGCCATACAGTGCCTTTAATTGGTTTTCCCTTTCCACACTAGCTGCTTTTTTCTGGCGCTTTTTTGCCAATGTTTTTTACTTTTTTGATGCAACTAAAAAAGACAGATTTTCATCATGACATTTTTCACAGTTTTAGTTTTCATAAATTTTTACATGAAACAGTTTTAAGGTATGGCATGGAAAAGGTTGAAAAGCAATCTACCTGGCAAAATTTTTAATTTTTGAGGGTTTTTTTTTTTTTTTTTTTTTTTCTCTTCCCCTCCATGTTTTTGGAGCATAATTTTTGCCTTATCAGTGTTCTGTTTGGTAGAACCAGAGGTTTGCGCATAACCCTGCAGATCTAATTGCCAATCCAGATCAATTTCAGTGTGCCTCCACTAGGCGTTGCTTTTACTGCTCTCGATCAGATTTCAAACCGACTTGATAATATTAATCCTAAAATGAGACTGGCCATCGACTGCACGTAGTTTTATTGCACTTTTTAATTTGCACTTTGTAAAGGGGTAGGTTTTTAATCACTTATATTGTACATCAGCAGGTGTTGTGGGTGGGAGCCCAAATGGCTGCTTGTTGAATTTAAAACCATAGACTTCCCTTGAATGTACCAAGAGCCTTAGCAGACTACATGCAAATGTCACTTTAATCATCCTCTGCTGAATGTCTGAATGGATAACATTACTTTCAGATCTAGGACTGTCTTCTCTTTTCATTCCATGCAGAGCTATTTCTCAAGCTCCTCTGTCATTCTACCTCATTGTCTGCCAAGTTTGCTTACAAAGGTGAAGTTTGAATTTTTGACTGGGCACAATAAAGGTGTTTAAGCATTACTTCTGCTGTGTGACTAAATGTTTCTTTAAATGGTCTGGCTTTGTATGTGTGTGTCGATAGTGTTGCGGTTAAAATTAGGAAAAGTTTCAACTCCCTGATGTGTTTTGTCCCTGGGTTACTTTGACCCGCATATTTTTATATTCTAAGGCTACTCTAAAGACCCAAAATAACATCCTGTGAAGCAAAAAAGCTAATTCCTAGTTATATTAATACAAATAAATACTATGTCAGCCAAATTTCTTTATTTTTTTTTTTTTATACTAAACCCATATTTAGGGGTTCGAGTGCGTAGCACTGAAACCCTATTGTATTTGCTAAGATTTTTAGGGGTTCGAGTGCGTAGCACTGAAACCCTATTGTATTTGTTAGGATTTTTATTATTATTATTATTA
>JAUMHQ010000296.1:2912747-2925164 GCA_032361165.1 Enteromius paludinosus | reverse complement strand
GTCATCTTTCATGTCAGAGCCAGCAGTGGACCCATGCGAACAAGTAAAAGTGAAGTACAAGAACATCTTACAAAATGGTAATGTTTAGCATAGTTATCTTCACTTTCTTATAAGAAACTGGCAAATCAATGTGTTTCATGTTAAAACGGCAACCAAGAAAAAGGCGGAACAGGAAAAAAAAACAGGTGGTGGTCCTGCACCCTCTCCCTACACCCCAGCGGAAGAGCTAGCCCTTGGTTTTAATATTAAAAGACCAATTGTGGAGCGCATCCCTGGGGTCGCACCTCAGTTGACCCACAGCCAGGGAACAGCAGCAGCACCACCTTTATTTCTGGTAATTGATATAATTTGTGTTGGAAAAGTGAATTTTTGTAAAAAAATTTGTGTAGTGTGGGTTTTTTAAATTCTGTTAGTAATTATGTGAAATGGTATTCCACAATTCTGTCCCGTGCAGCTTTGCCACTCGGTCGATCCAAGTGCACTGGCTGGAGGTCATCCTCAGGATTCACCTCCACCACAGGGGGTCCTCTCCTTTCTGATGGTGGCAATGTTTTGTAAGACACAACATGCAAACGTAATGTCACATGCCCTGTCAGATGCAACTCTCAGACCTTTCAAACACTGAAATCTTCCCTTCAGTTGCCCAAAGGTCATTTCAGTGTGTGCCCTTGTCCTACTTAGAGCTGTATTGTATCGGGCTTGTGGACCTGGGTTTGGTTCTGGGAATGAAGTCAAGAAATACTGCCTGCAGGCATAACCCCTGTCTCCAATTAGAACCCCATTGTAATCACCTGTTTTATAGGAAAAGTCAATTATGTTAGGCCCAGCTCACTGTAAGTGTAAGTAAAACATTGAGCTTCACATTTTCTATTTCCCTTACCTCGTCCTGAATCTTTGGAAGAAATGTGACTCTCTGAAAATTCTGGAGTCATGCACTGAACCAGGCCATTTGGCTTCGAACATTTGTAATGTGGCACACCACCTTAGAAATCTGAGTCAGTCAAATTAATACTTCCGTAAAATAGTTCTTAAATTTACTTACCCGCACTTTAACACTGTGAACACCATTTCGATTCACAAAATCCCCTTCATTGGGGCCTAATGGGGCCTTGATAGGAAAGTGGAAAGTGCCACTCGCAAAGAACCTCAGGGCAATACACACAGTTTGTGCGGTTGTCAACGCTCGACTCCAATGAGTTGAACATTTCACATGGGGTTTTAACAAAAAAAATTATATAAATGATACCCTCACGAGAAAAGTGGTATCTCTCAACAAGAATATTGTCATTCTGCGCCAAAGGATCCTGTCGATCACGCAAAACATGAGGAATTTATTATTATTATTATTATTAGACATACACAGCGAACACACGAACGATGACCATAGCCATGCACATACGCGTATACATATACTGTATGTATGTGTAAATACAGCCATTTTTTTGTGCTATCTGTATGTTTTTGAATTTAGCAATAAAAAAAACGTTCTTGTAAGATACTTTCTTTTCCCATGTGAGTCAGTCCGCGTCAGTCGTGCTCTTTAACCAATCAGATGTGACCTCACCATTTCAACCAATCATAACCCGCCCGGAGCGCAGCCTAAATATTGTTTACATTAAATAAACCTGCTCCCCAGCAGGTTCAAGCTTACAGACCTGTTGCTATGACAGCAAGTCCCGGATGAGCATCGAAGAACCAAACGATCCAAGATCAGGAAAAATCCACAACAATCAAAACCAGCTAACTGAGTTAGCGAGGTACGAAGAACGGACCCCTGATTTGTGATTCTTTGCTGCCTGCCTTGACCTCTGCCTGGATTATTGTTTATGCTATGTTTGGATGATCTATGTTTGCTCTTGATGCCCCTGTTTACCCTTGCCTGCCTGACTTTGAATAAAACACTGCAAACGGATCCGCACGCCTCCGACTCAATTATTACAGTTCCGTTTAACGTTCAAATTATTTCATTGTTAGTTTTTTTTTTTTTTTTATCATACAAATAGCGAAAAAAGCTGCCATAGCATTAAAAAAAAAAGCTAACGTCCCAGCCCATATAATTTATATTAATGATAAATATTCAGTTTTATCGCATTGTGAGAACATTCTACCAGACAGTGTGATGACTATTGAAATATTAACTCAAAATAAACCATCAATGCAGTTCTAGTGCAAATTCTATAAAGCAACAACTAGCAAGGCTGGTGTGGTTTAGGGAATAGTAAGAAATAGCTGTTTAAAAATTAGGATTGGATTGCCGTTATGTAATCTTTCCTTGACTCAATATGACTTGTATTTATTAATAAAATAAAACTATGATCAATTGAATAATAAAATATAAACACAACAGCAGATGTTTATATCACACAAGGGCATTTGATTCATATGAAGGGATCCCACTGAAAGGTCATCTTCATCACTCAGCATTCTGGTATGAAGCAGAGTGATGAGGTCTCAAGCCATTCATCTAAGAGTAGAAGAGCTCTAAGCTGTCTAAGTGTGAGCATCAGAGTAGGGATGATGAGCCCTTCCACTTAGGTCTAATGATGGCAGATTAAGCCTTGATTAATCATTGATCTCTATATCCCTCTCTCTTAAGATAGAAGGATATAAAGATCCTTAAAGGCCCATGTCCCCCTTGGGCTGTGCTCATTACAGGGCACTATCAGGAGTGCACGCTCTCCTTATATCATGAGTCTTGCCTCGTGGATGCTCTCTCTCCTCTTCACCCATTGGCTAAATTAGATTAAATTGCATTCACAATGGAGTTTTATATAGAAAACAGCAGAAAGAACTGATGAGTCAGTTAAACCTATGACTGTTCATTTGCCGAAAGTTCAAGGTAATAAAACCGATAAGGCTTTTCAACTTTTTTTTTTTTAACGTCATGTCGAAAAAGTGGTTAATTAGGGGCAGCACACAGTGTTGTAATTTTAAGGCGTTCTTTTTTAAGCATAAAGAAAAAATCATTCGTATCAGTCGTTAGGATAAATTTGTTATTTTAGTTCAGTGGCCAAAAAGAGTTTAAGGATACAAGTCAGGCGAAAGAACTAAAGAGTGAATTAATTAAAACCTTCATCTCCTCCAGGCCTGATAAACAGCGAGCGTCGTGAATGCAAGCAAACTATGTGCGCTTCTTACAAATTACAGATCTTTGTGTCAATTAGCATGCAGCAGTCAGCTGTCAAAACCTGTTTGTGTGAGAGACGACCTGACTACAGACCTAATGAATGAAAGCTACATTCATTAACTCTGTTGTTTTACAGATCTTTATGTGGACTTTGGCCTAAATATCAACAGAACGGCAGGGCTATTCATTCCAATTACAGTGGCAGTCAGTGTTTTAAGACCCCAAAGTGGTTGAACTGTTAACGCAATCTCAAAGTAATTGCTTTCAGGTGACCGAGTGTCACATCCCGTGTTTGAAGGGCAAATGTTATAAAGAAGCAAGTTGGGTTGATGGCAGGATTCTGCTTTCAACCTTCCCATGTGTATTTTGTGGGTAAATCCGAGAGTCTCCCCCCTCTGTTTGTGTACAGTTGTGGTAGTGGTGGAGGGAAGGACGGGTGTTATCGTGGCCTCTCAGCTGTTTTGTTCAATGCTCGACGAGCCCGACATACAAAGAGAAGGGGTGCGGTGGCGGACACCTTCCAGAGATGCCAGCTTTGCATGAGGGGAATCAAAGCTTTGCGACACTTTTTATCTGCCCGTGCCACCTGGTTGGCGAGAGAAGCACACACGGCGTGCCTCCAGCTGTTAGCCCTTTGGAAAAATCTGAGGGAGGAGGATTTTAGCAATGGATCATCCATCGGTTAGGTAGATGGTGGAGTATCCCTCCACTGAGAGCAGATGGATAGATAGGACAGAGAAAAGAGGGAATGAGAGATTGATGGGAGAAGAGTGTGAGTTTTTGCGCTGTACTGATTTTTCTGATGGACACCTGGGGAGAAGGGATGAAAGTCCTGCTGTGTGTGTTGAGGAAGAGAACAAAAAGAGAAGCGAAAAAGACAGAGATGGATAGGGGATGGTGCTTTTGCTCTAAATAGCATAAAATCTGATGAAAAGTTGATCTTATAATTGAGGAGAAACAGAAATGGGGTAAAAGCGCTCAGCAGGGGGGCAATGCTCAGAGAGAAACTCTAACATCTCAGGCAACAAGTAAATGATAGTGGGGAATTGCTAACACAAAGGGTTCAAGATGAGAAAAGAGAAATTGAGCGTATTATCCACTTTCAAACAGGTACAACTAGAGATGCAGGCTTGAAGTAATTGATTGCTTGTAACTGTGTTAAATAATCAGTATATTAACATAATTTGGTTGTGTGAGATTTAGCAAGATTAAGGATTTTTTTTTATTCTTAAAAGTCCTGTGATTGACTCAAGATAGTACTTTTGTTTTTTCTTGGCCTATTTATGAGAGAATTTTCTCGCAGTGTTAATGTCACTATAACAAATCCTAGTAATTTAACATGCCTCTAAAATACAGCTGTACTGAAGTTTATAGCCTTAGAGGCATAGTTCACCCAAAAATTTAAATAATTTACCATCACACTACAGGCTGATCCAACTTTGATGTAATGTCTTTAAAACAACCTCCCTACAACGCCTGGACATGCTCCTGATGAGGTGGCGGATGTTCTCCTGAGGGATCTCCTCCCAGAGCTGGGCTAAAGCACTGTGTTGCAACATGGCGTTGGTGGACGGAGTGAGACATGATGTCCCAGGTGTGCTCAATTGGATTCAGGTCTGGGGAATGGGCGGGCCAGTCCATAGCATCAATGCCTTCATCTTGCAGTAACTGCTGACACACTATAGCCACATGAGCATTGTCTTGCATTAGGAGGAACCCAAGGCCAACCGCACCGGCATATGATCTCACAAGGGGTCTGAGGATCTCATCTCTGTACCTAATGGCAGTCAGGCTACCTCTGACGAGTACATGGAGGGCTGTGTGGCCCCCCCAAAAAATACCACCTCACACCATTACAGACCCACTGCCAGACCGGTCATGCTGGAGGATGTTGCAGGCAGCAGAACGTTCTCCACATTGTCTCCAGACTCTGTCACGTATGTCACATGTGTTCAGTGTGAACCTGATTTCATCTGTGAAGATCACAGGGTGCCAGCGGTGAATTTTCCAATCTTGGTGTTCTTTGGCAAACGTCCATGTACGGTGTTGGGCTGTAAGCACAACCCCCACCTGTGGACGCCGGGCGCCTTATACCACCCTCATGGAGCTTGTTTCTGACAGCTTGAGCAGACACATTTATATTTGTGGCCCGCTGGAGGTCATTTTGAAGGGCTCTGGCAGTGCTCCACCTGAGGTAGCGGTCCTGCTGCTGGGTTGTTGCCCTCCTACGGTCTCCTGATGTACTGGCCTGTCTCCTGGTAGCGCCGCCATGTTCTGGACAATACGCTGACAGACACAGCAAACTATCGCATTGATGTGCCATCCTGGATGAGCTGCACTACCTGAGCCACTTGTGTGGGTTGTAGACTCATGACACCACTAGAGTGAAAGCACCGCTAGTATTCAAAAGGGAAATATCTTCATGGAACATTAACATTACTTGTGTCCTTTAATGTCCTAATGATGTTTGTCATAAAAGAAAAATGCATAATTTTGACACATACAATGTATTTCTGATATAAATATATCCCAGCGACATAAGACTGGTTTTGTGATCCAGGGTCACAAATTAAGTGGTACAACTGTTTACAGTTTATTAAGTTTAAGAAATGTCTCTTTGAATCCCTTGAATCAGCATTCCGAAGCATCATGTGACACTGAAGACTTGAGTAATGGCTGCTGAAAATGTATCTGTTCATCACGGGAATAACTTGTTTTTTTTTAACAGTTATTTGCAATTGTAATATAAGTTCAGAATATTACTGTTTGCCTGTATATTTATATCTCAGAGAGGTGAAACTGCAGAGGAGAAGGAGTGTAAGAAAAAACAGAGGGTAATGAAAAGACAGAGTTATAAGGACAGGATGTACACTTTGTCTGGTGTCAGGGGGGTGTTAGGGGAAGGCACAGTTAATGGGATGATGCTTGTGTAAGTGTGTGTGTGTGTGTGTGTGTGTTAGAGCCGGCCATGCAGAGTGATTTTGCAAAACAGCTCCTCAGAGGGACAGATAAAGAGCGAGAGGGAGGAGGTGGGGGGTACATAAGGGCCATCTAAAGAGTGGATGGTGTAATGAGGAGGAGAGGGAGAGATGGCCCAGAGGATGTGCAGAGATATTTTACCCTAATGTCTTGTGCTTTGTAATAGCTGCCAGAGGATAATGGAATATATGAGTGTGTGAACATCCAGACAGGTGTTTGTGAGTCACATATGATTTTTTTTCTTCAAACAGATATTTTATAAATAATCTGTGCTGTAAACATATTTCGTAACATGGCAGCGGCATTCAGGTGCGAGTATCTGGTCTCGCATCACACTGTCTTGTCCTTGAGACAGTCCATTTGGTATTTGCACAGACACACACACATATTTTCAATCCTGTGTGGCTTAGCTTTATTACAGCAGCTGGATGTTGCTCTTTTCTAAATTCCCCCTCATTCATAATTTTACTCTTTCTAAAAAGAGCAATACAATCTCAGTTTCAATACTATATTAGAGGGCCGTTTCCTGACCCAGGGTTTCAGAACCCAGGCTGCCCTGGTGAACAGGAGCATTGCTGAGAGTGCGGCTTATGCATGGTATCAGTGTTCGAGAGAGAGATATGAGTCGGGAAGAAGAAAAGCATGAGGATTTTAATGACAGTGTGGTCCAATCACATCAGACCATTGTCTGATGAGCATGACTGCTCTCAGCCCAAGCCTTGATTATCAGGAGGACAAGACAGAGCAGAGCGTTATTAGAGAACTAATCAACAACAGTGCAGCCTGTGTGTGTGTGTGTGTGTTTAATAGTAATGAGCTGGGAACTAGGTGCTTTGACATGGAGATTATTGAGTATTAGCATGAGCAAAGAATAGTGCATGGAATTGTAATGACTGAACTTACTGCAGAGGTGTGAAAGCATAGCGCTCATACATTGGAGAGGAAAGACTGTATTATGTTGTGTGGTAATGAATTACATGTCCCATGAAGCTTCTGTAGGCTTAGTTTAATGAAAGGAAGCATGGCCGTTTAGTGATCATATTTGGTCTTGTGCGGAGGTATGATGAACTAAACGCCTAATGATTTTTCCATCATGTTCATTAATAATCTTCTTCTAAAAGCTCACGATATAAAAGAGCGCTGTTTAATTTCATGTGCAAACTGAACAAGCCTTCTGAACAAGTGTTTGAACTATAACATTTACTCGCACTCAAACTGTTTATTTTAGATATGCGAATGCTTTTAAATCATAAGAGTTTCAAAGGAATAGTTCACTCAAAAATGAAAATTCCTGCTGTTCCAGACATGTGTTTTCATTTGATATAAAAAAGAAAGAAAAAAAAGGAAAAAAGTCCCTGAAAGTAAGTGTTGTTTAAATGGGACTCATTGAATGAACACAAACATTGAATAGTGTGGTTTTTATATTATTGTAATATAATTACAATGCACCTCTGTGGCTCTCGCTGAAGGGTCCCAACGGTTTATCAGTTTCACCCGGACTGTAATTACCCACGCACCTTGAACTGATTGTAATCTAACGCCAAGTCTTGCTAGCCTAGCTGCAATTCCAAGCGTTTTCCCCTGTGTTTATTCTGTGTATTACCTTGATCTCTTTACCCGTTTCCGAACCTTGCTGCCGACCCTGAACTTTGCCTGGATTTTGACCCTGATTTTGTCTTACCTCGGATATTCCTGTTTGCGGTGTCTCGACCCTGCCTGCCTGTTATTCTCAATAAATATCCTGCAGATGGATCCGACTGCCTCCAACGCTTCTTTATAGAAGACTTTGCCTGAACAGAATCCAGCAGCGATGTATCAACTGGCTCATGAGGTAAATCAACAAGCCACCGTCTTGGCTACTCATCAGCAGCAGCTGGAGAAGTTAACATCCCTCACCGAGGAACTGGTGCAGTCGATACAGTCTATGGCCACTTCCGCCTCCAGTGGCGCTCCCACAAACACCGCGACCACTGCTGCTGCAACCCCCACGCCCGTTGCTCAGTTTCACACACGCCTTTCAATTCTGGATAAATTCGATGGGAGCAGAGGATCCATAATCACCTTCATGCCAACTTCCCCACTCAACCTCCACGGCCTGAAAATACATGGGTGAGTGCTGAATCTTTTAGTGAAACCTTTAAAATTTCAGTCACCATTAGCAATAGTACCCGTAACGTTAACACCATGGCTTTGATTGATACTTGATTGATACTTTATTGATAAAGAGTTTGCTAAGAGAAACCATCTCCCTCTTCTTTCATGTGACTCTCTTGGGGAACGGCCGTATCAACAACATCATCCGCTTGTTCACTATTCACTCACAGCCACTCATTCCTCGGCCTGCCCTGGTTGAAGAGACACAACCCCACCATCTCCTGGATGGACAAACAAATCACCCAATGATCACAACACTGTCAAAGTCACAGCTTCTCCGACACGTTCAACCTAAAAAGACACTGTGGAACGCACCCATGACACCTCCCTGCACGGAGGATCTGCCACAAGAATATCATGACCTCCGCCCCACCTTTAGCCAAGAAAGGGCCACTCACCTGCCCCCGCACCGGCCCTATGACTGCGCTATAGACCTAACACCTGGAACAATGCTCACTAGAGGGCGTGTTGGGCCATGAATCAGTATATCACAGAGGAATTAACCAAGGGGTTCATACGTCCATCCACCTCTCCTGCTTCGGCTGGCTTCTTCTTTGTCAAAAAGAAGGATGATGGACCTCGGCCCTGCATAGACTACCGCAGCCTGAACGACATCACAGTCAAATACCGTTGTCCACTTCCTCTGGTGCTCGCCGCTTTGGAACAACTCAAACGGGCCAAATTGGACCTTTGAAATGCTTAAAACTTAATTCGCATCCAGGAGGGTGACGAGTGGAAGACGGCCTTCTCCACCATAACAGGACACTATGAATATCTTGTGATGCCCTTTGGCCTTTCGAATAGTCCCTCCGTCTTCCAGTCATTTGTCAGTGAGGTATTCAGAGACATGCTCCATCGTTATTTGATTGTGTATATCGACGACATCTTAACCTTTTGAGCAGTACGTTCCCACATATGGGAGTTTTCGTTCCATGCCCCTGGGAGTACAGTCCCACATATGGGATTTAGAACGTTTGGTGACATTGCATAACTGCCAAATTCAAACTGAGATAAGACTATGGAGGCAACAATAACAACCCATTCAAATTTAAATTGCCGATGTGTTTTATTCATATCAGATATACGTACTGTAAGTAGCTATAAAGTTCTCTCTATTCTTCACTCAGTTCACCAGCCACTTACTATTATGTATTTCGGGAGAAATTGATGAATTTATGTGCTGTAAATCCGACTGACGGGACTCAGCGCGAACCAACATGGCGGCGCCCATCTCATGTTACAGATCACGAACAAGATCATTTATAAAGGTGTTTAAACGACGAAACACACTTATTAACATATATTTGTGCATCAGAATATCAGATTGTTCATTGCACGGTGAGTGTAATATTTGTGAATATTTTGAAATAAAAAAAGGAAAAACTTAATAAAAGCGATCCAGCGATCTTACAGCAGTATTGCGCTCGCGGTGTGTCATGTGACAAGCAAGACGTGTCGCCATGGAAACAGTAAAGGCGAACGTTCCAAATAACAGTCGCCTAAAAAAAACTCACTCCGGGGGGGCCGCTGGAAAATTTTAAACTCACTGCTGAAAGGGTTAATCTACTCTAAGGATTACCTCTGTATCCTACCGTTTGGAACTGCCAGCTAACTACCGTGTTTCTCCCACTTTTCACATGTCCTTATTGAAACCTGCTGGTGAACCAGGACGTGAGAGGGACCAGCACAAGGTTGCGGCTACCAACGTCCCATCCCTGATTATCGACGGCGAGGAAGCATACCGGGGGCCAGGAGATCTTGGAATCCAGGCGCCAACAGTGTAGATCCAAAAAGCAATGCCTTATGCTTTTTATATATCATTGCATACTGTGGTATTACACCACGCCTCACAATAAAGAGTATGGTGTAGTAAAACCTGTCATTTCAAATGAAGTAATTGTTTATGGTGAGTGTTTACTACAGGGCAGATCTGGATCTGGTTATCTGTTTTGCAGATGTAGACCCATCAGGGTTAAAACATTGTGACCTGGGTGGTTTGGCTCTTATTATACTTCCTGGGATGTGCTGTAGTGGCGGTTGATGTGGATATGATCAATAAATGGTGGATCAGGGAGTTTTTCAAACCCTGTTAATACACAAGGCTCCTGTTTTGCTGTTTTACAAAGTGATACAAGTGAGACCGCTGGATATTCGGACAATCCAGAAAAACGGGAGCTTATTCCTCTTCACAATTCACAGGCTGTGGTTTTCTGCTTAATAGGCGTGAACTTGTTGGTCCCAGGTCAAAAGCTTTTATTTAGGAATGATTATTTCACAGGAAACCGAAATAAATGTAGAGACCCAAGAAATTTACGCTGTTCTTTGTGTCAGAAGTTTACATTATTTGTCTCCTGTTTTTTTTAATCGAAGCCATGAGTAATTCATACAGATTGCAAGTCAGAATAAGGAAAAAATAATAATAAGATCGATTGATGTTGTACAAATAGCAGATGCTTACACATTTCCTGCAGTGTATTTGCAGTTGCTGTTGCAAATGCTTGTCTCACATATTAATAACTCAGTCTGGAGCGTTTCCCTTGCTAGTGCATTTTAGTAGAGTGGGCATATGGCCATGATTCTGTTTGACAGACTGACACATGTAATATCAGTTAAAACAGAATGTACATGGTTTGATCTTTTTAAAATATGCATAGGCTTAACTTTATATTAGTTTAAGGGGCCTATGTGCAACCTTGCTTTAACAACCCTGAACACGACAATAGGCAATGAAGCAAAGGAAATGTCAGAATGAAATTTGCATAAAGCAGTCATACTTGGGGAGAAAATTATGTATATAATAAGGGGGCAGGTATTTTATATCCATTATGTATGAAATCAGGATGCTCCCATTGCTACACAGGACATGAATGAGAAACAGCACAATGCAGACAAGCCAAAACAAAACCCTGAAATGATTACCGAAAACAGCAAAATCTGACATTTGAATTAATCTAAATTTAATTGGAGGGGATTTATGATGTACAGTGGCGAATAGAAGTAAAACATTTTGCATAGCTAGAACTTTTAAAATTAAACATCTGTCTAATTGCTTTGAATAAAATCATTTTATTGAGAACTTATGAAGAAACTAATTATTACAGAATCTCATACCTGATATCTTCTAACATACGGGAGACTAAAGGTTAGGAAACTTCTATAAATGCTCCTCTGGTGACTTATCTCTATGTCTCGCTATCAGTTTTGACTCAGATGCACACAGGTCCTCTAAATGACACCCGTATCTGCAAATGTTGGGTCACTGAGTCCAGTCTGCAGCTGCAATGAATAGAAAGAACGGAACAGGGAGGAGAAACAGCTGAGGAGGTTATCAGGGCTTCTCATAGATTGATCCGCTGGAAGCTGTAAAGTATTTAAAAAATAATAAAAATGCAACTCAGAACTAATCCTTGTGCAGACAAGACAGGATGTAGAGATACAAATATAGCACAGAACTTAGACTTAAAAATCAATGTGTCACTTAAACTTTGGTATTTTGTAATACAATGAATAAATGCATGAATGAATAAATGCTATAATGAATATAGAGCATATCTGTATGCAGCAATTATTGTCCATTCATTGCTGCAAAGGGACACAGCACCTGATAACACACACACATATCTGGAGCACATAACCTGTTAGCAGGTTATGTGAAAAACAACAACTTGAAAAAAACATCTTCTATAAGGGGTCAAAATAGAACTTTAATAAAACATAAAAGTAAATGAATAAATTGTAATTAAATTGTATTATCTATAAATTGTATTATCTTTTTTATTTTCCTTTCTCTGCGCCGGGTTGCGGTAATGTCTTTTCCGCAAACGTGAGGCGAGAGCACCGGCGCTGATTCGGGAATTGCGCATCACGTGCTTATACTGAACTGCGTTCTTGATACATGTTTAAAATTATATTTAGCCTATATAATATTAATGTTCATATTTAGATTTTTATTAATTCATATGTTTTATTATTACTAATCTAATTTTTTGTTGTTGTTGAGCATGGGTTGGTGCCCCCTTGGGAGTTGGTACGCGGACTGCCTGTTAGTGCACACACACTCTCTTAAGCAAATATAGCTCTATAGCATCTTTATCCTGCATTAACAAAACATCACTTTTATAGCAAACTTTACATTTTCATTCCATTTAAAGGCTAAA